>JACXGM010013922.1:0-22570 GCA_016801145.1 Umbra pygmaea | reverse complement strand
CTGTTGATTGGTTTACTGTCAGATCCAGACCCTAGCTGTTGATTGGTTTACTGTCAGATACAGACCCTAGCTGTTTGGTTTACTGTCAGATACAGACCCTAGCTGTTTGGTTTACTGTCAGATCCAGACCCTAGCTGTTGATTGGTTTACTGTCAGATACAGACCCTAGCTGTTTGGTTTACTGTCAGATCCAGATCCTGGCTGTTGATTGCTTTACTGTCAGATACAGATCCTAGCTGTTGATTGGTCTACTGTCAGATCCAGAACTTAGCTGTTGATTGGTTTACTGTCAGATCCAGAACTTAGCTGTTGATTGGTTTACTGTCAGATCCAGAACATAGCTGTTGATTGGTTTACTGTCAGATCCAGACCCTAGCTGTTGATTGGTTTACTGTCAGATCCAGACCCTAGCTGTTTGGTTTACTGTCAGATCCAGACCCTAGCTGTTGATTGGTTTACTGTCAGATCCAGTCCCTAGCTGTTGATTGGTTTACTGTCAGATCCAGTTCCTAACTATTGATTGGTTTACTGTCAAATCCAGACCCTAGCTGTTGATTGGTTTACTGTCAGATCCAGAACCTACCTGTAGATTGGTTTACCTTTCAGATCCAGACAATACCTGTACCATACCATACCATTTTTGTAGTTTACCCTACCTTTACTCCTTTCTTAATGCTGGCTATTTATGCGCCAGGGCCTCCAAATCATGACTCCTATAAAGAATTCACTACGTAGGGATTAGGGCATGATTTGCAACATCTCTCTGTATACTGATCAGGGTTCCTTGATGTTGATCACTGGAGGACCTTCTGCTGTCTGTTAAAACAACCAGCTAACATCTCCTTAATATCAACCACTCCACAGTATACCCTGTCATTTAAAAATCCACCAATTTTCATACGCAGTTTGTTTTCTATTAAAAAAAATTGATGCGTCAAAAATGTTTGACAAGTTACAAATCATACAATTCTACAAACACTGCATTAGAAAATATTCTAATTTTACCCACTAATATCTACACAAATGTTAAACTAAATTTGCAAACTTAGTTGTCCATTTAGTAGCTATAAATAAATAGTTGGTGTTAAATAATATATAACACTTAAACAACCAGAGTCAATCTTTACAGTACAGTATACTGGAAAGTTCTATAACGTGGAGCTCCGCCCCATAAGGTAGCTATGCTCCTATTGGTTTACCCCTCCCGCGCACAATTTTAGATTTTGGCGACAACCCTGTTTAAAGTACGGTATCCTAATGAGCGGTAGGAAGAAAAGCAAAGAAAAAGCAAATGAGCTAGCTTTCTATTAAACACTTTGGAGAACAGCATTATGCGGCTTTTTCAACAAAAATAACTAAATATTTTATTGAACTAAATAAGGACCGATAATAATTGTATTTTCTTTTGCAGCTGATGAACTAACACATTTCAGACATGATATTCAGGCCAGCTAACATTTCAGGCTGGCTAACAAGCCAGCTGACATTTTCATGACACTAATAATCGCAAAACATAATTTTATGAAATGATAAAACTGTAAGAGAAAATGTATTTCAAATCATATTTCTCTATATTTCAAAGCAAGCTTTACATAGCAAGCTGAAACTCTAAATACCTGCCTCCCCCATGCTCATATTGTCTTGTCCTCCTGCAGGCCATCTCCCAGCAGGATTTGGTCCACATGGCCATCCAGATAGCTTGTGGTATGAGCTACCTGGCCAGGAGAGAGGTGATCCACAAGGACCTGGCAGCCAGGAACTGTGTGTGAGTGATCCACAACCGCCCAGATCACCTCCAACTGTTTTAGAAAATAACCTTCAAAATGGTTCTCTGTTGTGTGTTTCTGGCAGTGGCTTTCCTACATGAACTACAACACACAGGGTGCTCACACTAAATTCTGCAGGGCCACAGCTTTGCTTTAGGGTCACGTTGTCCACTGCTATAGCCCTCAGACCGACACCCACTCTTTTGAATGTTTTAGTAATTACACAGATTATCTTTTCCGTAGTGACTTACAGTGAGTCCATGCATTATCTTATCCGTAGTGACTTACAGTGAGTCCATGCATTATCTTATCCGTAGTGACTTACAGTGAGTCCATGCATTATCTTATCCGTAGTGACTTACAGTGAGTCCATGCATTTTCAAACCACCACAATTTAGTATGCATTCAAACCACTGAAACAGTCATCTGCAAATGTCCGTGCTTGAAGGACACCCAGTGAACATATTTTGCCTCAAAGCTGGTGGCCGTGAGTTTCCTGTAGGTAAGCCTGCTCTCTTCTCCTGGCAGCATCGACGACAGCATGCAGGTGAAGATCTGTGACAACGCCCTCTCCAGGGACCTGTTCCCCATGGACTACCACTGTCTGGGGGACAATGAGAACCGGCCGGTGCGCTGGATGGCCCTGGAGAGCCTCCTCAACAATGACTTCTGCTCCGCTTCAGATGTGGTGAGAACATCCAGCTTATGATTCACCCACACCTAACTAGAGTTGGGAAACTGTCCGATACTGACCATAAGAACCACTTGACGCAGGAAGATTTGCTGATATTTCTTTACATACGTAGACTAATGTACAGAAATTTGAAGTTTGAAATAATGTGTTTTTGTATTTTGGATAATTGTTAATGTGTTAATTGATTGCAGCTTTTAGTTCTGCTAATTGATTAGTAGGGAATATGAACACTATTGTTCTGTTTATCATTATAGCATTAATTCAGGCAAAGTATCAGTAATTTCTCCTCGATATCCTACACACACAAACACACACAGCTACTTTGGACAGCCAGGAAGCACACACATTTACCGTAGCCTGTCAGGAAGCCAGCTAAAGACTTGCGGGCCGCTCCTCCGTGACTGTCAGACGTGCCCTCAAAGCTGACCTCTTCATTCCTGCTGGGGCCCTTCGGCCGTACCCCTCCCATCACACTCATCACCTCAACCCGACACACCCCTTCCATTTCCCGCTCCCGTGCCATCCTCACTCAGCCCTCTACCTCACCATAGGGTTGAGTCTGGGGTGAGTTTACTGTAAACTGTGTCCAGACTACCATGCCTCCTCCGGTCTACCTGACACTACTACCCTACCAGATTTCCCCAGTGCAGTGACCTTTAACCTTACACCCGTAATACTGTAACCTTTCACTTCCCTCTCCCAAACTCAGTAAGCATAGCACACACACACACACACACACACACACACACACACACATTGTTGGTGTTACTGAGTTGAACACGGTCATTGCATGTCTTCCTGTGGAACCTGGAAGTTACTGTTGCATCCTAATTTAGACAGATTCAACATGGAGATAAAGAGTACACCAGTCACACCTTCTCGTTAATCTTTCATTGATGTTTATCGGAAGACTTGAGCGATTTTCCAAGAGTGCAGATCTCAAGTGACAATACATCCCAACGGGCTGCAGTCTCCTACATTGTTACATTGTTTTTGTAGAACATCAGCCAATATTCTGAAGATTACTAATGAATGAATCACTGACATCTCCTTATATTGTTTATACTGTGAGATTGAGATCCATATTTATACTGCATTATCATATTTCTTTATCTTTGTGTTGTACTAGGAAAAAGGAAATTGATTAAATGCTAAATTTAAATGAATTAAGAGTGTAGAGAGTAGTTTAATCGGCCATGACAAGAACTCCCTTCTTGATCCAGGGAGGCTGGCCTTTCATTTGAGCCCTTATCAAGGCGTTCAGGTTTCATGTTGCGTATACCTTAGCCACTACACTTCCTTGCATTGTGTCAGTGGAATGCGTTGTTCTGCCATTGGCATGGCCTACCTTGGGCAGGACTGGCATTGACCTGAGAGACCTTAATGTGAAACCAATCCAGAGCTCAGGATAAAACTGTTCTAGAACCCTGGATGAACCCACATTCTGGTGCAAAATGTTTGTCCTTTATATAATAAACATGTGTTCCAGTGCTGTATATGCAGATGTTTGTCCTGTATATAACAAACATGTGTTCCAGTGCTGTATACGCAGATGCCAGCTAAGGCCAGGAAAGTCTGATCATGTTGTCAGTCCTTCATAAGAGTTGTGTTCTAGTTTGTACCTGTAACCTTTGAACCTGTGTTCCCCTCCCTCATTGGTTGTTTGGTGTGACACTGATAGCCTTGTCATCTAACCTTAAAACCTGTGTTCCTCTTCCTCATTGGGCATTTGGTATGACACAGGTAGCCTTGTCATCTAACCTTTGAACCTGTGTTCCCCTCCGTCAGTGGGCGTTTGGTGTGACTCTGTGGGAGCTCATGACCTTGGGACAAACTCCCTACGTCGACATCGACCCCTTTGAAATGGCTGCCTATCTGAAGGATGGATACAGAATAGCACAGCCAATCAACTGTCCCGATGAACTGTGAGTAGATTTGCAAACCCAATCAACACTTTTGATATAGTGTAAACATTAAAGAGCAGTACATCCAATCAAATGTCTTCTGAATTACTTTATTCAGACACACCTTAAATCACACACCGACAGACAAACACACCTTAAATAACAGAGAGACAGACACACACACACACACACACACACACACACACTCCTTAAATTACAGACTAGATGAAAACGCACTTAAAGCTACAGACACAATGGCCTGTTAGTCAGTCTGTATTTATCTTATTGCAATGCTGTGAAAGAGTAGGGCAGCTTTGTATCAGCAACATCTCATCACAAACAGCCTTAACGACGTCCTGCATCAGGGATCTGGAGAGAGTCAATGCCATAGAGTCATACAAAGTCCCAAATCACAGCCTCCTCCTTAGATAGGGCACTACATTCAAGGTCGCAAATCTCAGCCTCCTCCTTAGATAGGATAGGACACTACACTGCGTTCCAACTTATTATGCAAATTGGAATTAAGTGGCATAAACATTAAATATTTTGTTTTTCAATCAAACGCATGGATGGTTTTGTGTCTCCGGGCTCTTTGGATATCAATGTCAGACACCTGTGATAATTAGTTTGCCAGGTGAGCCAATTAAAGGAAAACTACTTAAGAAGGATGTTCTACATTATTGAGCAGGCCACAGGATTCAAGCAGTATGGGAATGAAAAAATATCTGTGCTGAGGAAAAGCGTCAAGTAGTGCAGTGACTTGGACATGGTATGAAAACATTTGATATTTCACGAAAACGTAAGCGTGAACATTGTACTGTAAAGAGATTTGTGGCTGATTCAGAGCACAGACGGGTTCGTGTGGATAAAGGCATAATGAGGAAGGTTACTGCCAGACAAATTCATTGGATTAAGAAAGCAGCTGCTAAAATACCATTACAAAACAGCAAACAGGTGTTTGTAGCTGCTGGTGCCTCTGGAGTCCCACAAACCTCAAGGTGTAGGATTCTTCAGAGGCTTGCAGTTGTGCGTAAACCTACTATTCGGCCATCGCTAATTAGCAGAAATGGTTGCAGTGGGCCCAGAAATACATGAAGACTAATTTTCAAACAATCTTTACTGATGAGTACCGTGCAACCCTGGGTGTTCCAGATGGATGGAGTAGTGGATGGTTGGTGGATAGCCACCGTGTCCCAATAAGGCTGCGACATCAGCAAGAAGGTTGTGGAGTTATGTTTTGGATGGAATTTTGGGGAGAGAGCTGGTAGGCCCCTTTGGGGTGTGTGGCTTTTTTCATTACTTTGCAGGCCCGTTTAGGGTCCCTGAAGGTGTAAAAATGACCTTGGCAAAGTATATAGATTTTCTGACTGACCACTTTCCTCCATGGTACAAAAAGAAGAACTGTGCCTTCCATAGCAAATTCATCTCATGCTGCAAAGAATACCTCTGTTTCATTGGCTGTTATGGGCATAAAAGGAGAGAAACTCATGGGGTGGCCCTCATCCTACCCTAAACTCAACCCTATTGAGAACCTTTGGAGCATCCTCAAGCAAAAGATCTATGAGGGTGGGAGGCAGTTTGCATCCAAACAGCAGCTCTGGGCAGCTATTCTGACGTCCTGCAAAGAGATTCAACCAGAAACTCTCCATAAACTCACAAGTTTAATGGAAGCAAAAATTGTGAAGGTGATATCAACAAAGGGGTCCTATGTTAACATGTAACTTGCCCTGTTAAGGCGGTGGCTCTTTAGTGATACTGTCATCACTCTAGTCCTACGTGATTCACAGTCCTGTCAAGCAGCTGGCAGGGCTGGACAGGCAGGAAAGTGGATGAGGCTGTTATTGGTGGAGCTGCTTGTGGTTTCCTCCTGAAAGAATAGGTGTTGAATTGAGATTATTAAACAAAATATGCTAAATATGGGGAGATTTAAAGTATGTCGGACATGATATAAACAGCTAATGCTATGGTGAATCTTACAGCACATAGTTCCCATATATGTCGATGTCAACACCAGTCTTAGGCATATTTGTGGTATGCTTAAGCAACAAGGCACAAGGAGGCATTGTAAATGGCCAATATACCACAGCTAAGTGCTGTTCGTAGGCACGGCGCATCGCAAGGTCCTTGGACACAGCGCTAAGCTGTGGTATATTGGCAATATATCACAAAAGCCGAGATGCCTTATTGGTTTTAGAAACTTGCTTCCAACCCAATTAGATCAGTAAGAAGTGATATGATGTCATACTCATGGTATATGATCCAATATACCACAGCTCCCAGCCAATTGTATTCAGAATGTAAACCATCCGATTCATAACACATTTTAAAAGATTTGTGGGTTTTAATTCAATGTACACTTTCCAATGAGCTTCAATGGGGGTTAAAATCACAGAACTGACAGCTTTTTATTGCCCCCCCCCCTTAGGTTTGCTGTAATGGCCTGTTGCTGGGCCCTGGATCTAGAGGAGAGGCCTAAGTTCCAGCAGCTGGTGCAGTGTCTGACTGAATTTCATGCAGCGTTGGGGGCATATGTATAAAATCCACCTCCCGGCTTCTGTACGGACCTAGGCCAAAGGAACAGCACTAATCAACATGAGGAATATATTCACAACGCGTGTGCCTTATTAAAATGAAAGAAAAGACTTTCATCATAATGACAATTGTTTTGTAAAATATAAAAAAATGTGTATGTAGTTGAATCAAGTTTTTTTGCGTAGTCCACATGAGTTGTGTGGGATTTGGGGAGTTTGTGGAGGCTTCAAGCTTTTCCTGGAACAGATTACGATGAATTACGATGAACTTTGCAAAGTCTTCAGATTTTCCAGCATGCCAAACGAGCTTCCAGTGCAGACCTGTACACTGAGAAAGTAGTACAAAAAGACATCAACATTTTGGGAAAAACGTCAGTCTTTGTGCGAGAAACTCACATAATAAGCGTGTTTGTGCTAACACGATGTTGCCACAATTTTTCTAAAAACGACACTTTTAAATACTTTTTTTAAAGATACACCATGCTATTATGTTGTTGTTTACAGTTTTTTTTGTATCATAGAGGAGAAATGAACGTTTTGTGTAGACCTGTGGTGTACATCTGATTCCACAGAATGACGAAGTAGATGGTGTCCCAAATTAAGTCTTTATCCCCTACCACTCTATTGACTGAAGCCCTATGGTACCTTAGACCTCTGGCCAAATGTAGTGAACTGCCTGTTTTGTGGATTACTTTTTGAATTGGATGTCATTTGGTGTGTGTAATACAGACATGCAGGTCAGTGTCCGGGGTTAAACCACGGTGGGTTTAAATGGCCTCTTTTCAAGGGATGAAATGCTCTGTTCATTCAGAAGCTTAAACCAAAGCAGCTCTGTGTGATTTCTACTGGACCATGGCTTGTGGTATTGGTCCCTCATGTTGATTTCAGGACATCCTGAACATTGTGCCACATGTTGAGTTCCCCTTTTTCAGAGTAGATATGCTAACAGTGCATTATATTCACTGCACCCTCATGAATTACAGAAATTGATTGGACCTTCAATTCCATTGAGCCCTGTCTGGATGTTCACAATCAATCAATTCCCATCTCTCAATTGTGTAGGGCCAAATATTAAACAGGGTTATTATCATCGTTATTATTATTAGTTTTTTTTAAGGTTGATTGTTCTGTGTCAGAACCAAACATAGCTAACAACCACACAATGTTTTGAGAATTAATTAATAAGTTTGAATTCATTATAGAACACTAATCACTGTGAAAATCGTAACTGTCAATTTGGCAACATCGTAGCTAGCTCTCATCCAAGGTGTTACACCCTGATTACTGACGCTGATCCTAAAGTAACCAGTTTCACATTATGCTTTTTGGCTGGAGCTATATCATGGCCTTACCTAACAGCTAATCTGGCCTTGTTTCATTTTCACATGTTAAATCTGTATGATGTGTGGTTTCATGATCACTGCATGTTGTATTAAAGGGGATCATTGTGTAAACTGCTTCCTGATTTCATATCCACACATTAAAAGCCCCCCCCCCCCAGAAAATAAACAAGGCTTTTCTTATCATGTCACCTTGGTCCGTATCCAGAATAGCTAGAAGGCGCATTACTGCTAGTTTGATCCAAGAATGTCCTGACCATTGTGAGCCCAGTTCTTTAATAAAAATAATAATGTATTCCACTTATATAGCGCTTTTCTTCCAAGGAACCCAAAGCGCTTTTACACAGTGAGGGGGAAAGCCCACCTCATCCACCACCAATGTGTAGCACCCACTTGTGAGTAAAAGCTGGGAAAATAACAAATTTGTCAAGCATATGCATTGTGCCAGAACGCAGCAGTTCGGATTGCGCTCTGTTGGAATGAATGGGCTTCTAGTGCAATGCATATTCTTCATGCTTTTGGTTTGTTCCCAGCTGAACAGAACAGGGCTACCAGGTGACGTGCAGAATTAAACCATTTCTAGGTTGATTGCGCTTTACAATTTGTTTTGCACTTCAACTAATCCATCAATTGACCACTAATTGGTTTATGGACAAATATCCTAAAACCAAAACAATAGATGAACAGACAGAATTGCTTTTAATTTCAATCAATAAGGAGAAACTGTTCCCCTGAGCACCTGAAGAGAGCAATTAAAGTTAACTGTCTTTCTCAATGGCAGAAGGTCATCTGTTTCACCTACTGTATGGGTCAGATGGGCTGATCTGCTGCCTGGAACGTTATATGGGGTCCTCCTCAAGGGCATTACATATAATAGGGTCGTTGTCACACAGTGATTAATATAGTGTTTTGGGTCTTCACCCCATAGACAAGCTTCCTGATGATCTCATGAGATAGCAGCATATGGAACAACAACACAGACATCATCAGCATGCATCAGCCATTTGGTCTGTCAGAGAAGTCACCAGGCATCCACCATGAGGTGACCAAGTGACAAAGGAAGGTGTGACCAGGACAAATGCAGGGCATGATTAGGAGGCCATCACAGGAAATCAGCCATGTCAAGAAATTTGGGCATCAGGGTGAAGTGCTATTGAGATAATGGAAAACCAAGATACCTATTGAACATTCCGTCTGAAATAAGTAACCCTACACATGGCAATGTCCCCTGCATTGCTCCGGAAGAAATTCTATATAACGACCAGAGGTACAAGTTCCCCCTATTGATCCTCCAACACCCCTTAGCAGCATCTGTGTACATATGGGGAAACATGTACACACTGACAGATCATCTTCTAAATAACACAAATTTAATGTAACAGTGTGGTAACAAAAGTTGATTCAAGCCAAACTAACAGCTCATTTGATTTAAATGAGTTATTACCTGCCAGCTTACTTAATCAAACTGAGAATCTTTTGTGGTGGGGTTGATTTATTGTTGTCTAATTATGCTTGCCTTTTTCTGTCTACACTTCACCTTGTGTGCAGGTTCTAAGCCTCAAGCCTGCTTTGTTGTTGTAATTACACCTTTTCAAACATTAATTTGTAATGCTTGTTGCATGATTTATCAGAAAAAAACATGTATTACCTTTGGTACCACCTGTTGGATGGGTGTCAAGCTGAGAGTGCATGTTTGTCTAAGTGTGCATATATGTGTGTCTGAGGGTGTTTTCACAGTCGCTCTCTAACAATGATTGTTTTTCATATATATATAATTACAAGGGCCCTCTGGACTGAACAGGACTGAAAACATCTGTCTGTGTTCAGTTCCGTTGAAGCCCCTGTGCCAGTTACCCCGTTCAGTCTAATGTAAATACAAATATCACAAGGTTCATTCAACATAACACATACAGTACAACAAGCAGTAGTACAAGAAGTACAGAAATACCTTTTCCCTGCCATAGACCCTCACTTTAAAGACCGAAAAAGATTACGGTACAGTGTTACACTTTTTTTTTTAATGATCCTGTACTGAATAGCATTCTATATACATGTTTGTATTAGCCAATAAGACAATGTGTTTTTGTTTCTTGTATTAATTTGCTTACAGGATGCATAGTTGCAGGCTGTACTTTCTGATTGCATGTCCAGATGTTATAACCACCATATTGTAGACCCACTGGTTACTTCATTAGGTACACCTGTTTAACTGCTTGTTAAAGCAAAGATCTAATCAGCCAATCACGTCACAGCAAGTCAATGCATTTAGGCATGTTGTTACAGTATGGTCATCATCATGATGATCTGCTGAAGTTCAAACCAAGAATCAGAATGGGGAAGAAATGCAATTTAAATAGCATAGTTGTTGATGGCAGACAGACTGGATTGAGTATTTCAGAAATTGCTGATTTACTGGGATTTTCCTGCACAACCATCTTTAGCGTTTACAGAAAATGTCTGAAAATATCCAGTAAGCAGCAGTTCTCTGTGCGAACATTCCTTGATGATGGCAGAGGTCAGAGGAGAAGGGCCAGACTGTTTTGACCTGATAGAAAGGCAACATTAACTGAAATAACCGCTTGTTACAACCAAGGTACTGTATGCAGAAGGCCACTTTGGGCCCATTAGTTCCAATTGAGCATTGCTTAAATGCCACAGCCTACATGAGTATTGTTGCTGATCTTGGCCATCCCTTTATTGCCAGTGTACCCATCATCTAATGGCTACTTCCAGCAGAATAATGCACCATGTCACAAATATAGCATCATCTCAAACTGGTGTATTGAACATGACAATAGTTCAATGTACAAAAATGGCCTCCACAGTCAGCAGATCTCAATCCAATCCAGCACCTTTGGGATATGGAACGGGAGATTCTCATCATGGATGTGAAGCCAACAAATCTGCGTGATGCAATAATGTCAATATGGACCAAAAACTTTGAGGAATGTTTCTAGCATTTGAATCTATCCGAAGAAGGGTTAAAGAAATTCAGAAAGCAAAATGGGGTCCAACCCGGTACAGGTGTAACTATTGAAGTGGCCGGTATACCGTGTGTACTGTGTAGGTATGCTGTACGTATGTAATGCAGTAGGCTACTCGGGGAAATGTCGAACTAAGGTGAGTCTAAATTCAAAGCCAACAGCTGTAGGTAGTATTTTTTTATTCGCCGTGGAGTTCACTCTGCAGAGGAATGAATGAAAATGCTCTAGTCCATTTCACAGGTATTCAAAAACAGTATTATTGAACAATAGCATTTCAAATTGGACATTTGCATTGATGGCACGTGGTTAAATGTAACACCCAGGTTGTTGTCGGGAGGAGTAGCCTAACTATTATTCATCATTATGTTTATATAGTTTTGCACATTTAAGGTGAAATAATGGCTTTAAAAACGTTAGTGATATTGTTTATATTCCTAAGTTAAATGTATACATTTAATACGTAAGGGTAAGTAAATCTGTGTATATACACAGCCATATTTATGTTAAATACGTTTCGTTAGTTTTTTTTAATGAGTTAATTGTCTAAATATTTACATAATTATTTGCTACTGGTTGAGCAAAAACAATCGCTGTGCAGCGCACGTAAAAACAGGTCATGTGTGCCAAATATGGTCTTTCATTACCCTCAAAACTTTGTGCGCTTGTTGTGGGCTGAGTCGGTGCCGACAATTACAACACAGCCACCATAAAAGCTCTGGAGACTCACAAGAGCACTGTGGCAGCGGGAGATAATAGTCCTTCTGACAACATAGAGATACATAGAGATACTTCTGATTCGTGCTGCCCTGGCTAGAATTGACGCCTTCACAGGATACATTTATATATTTTTAGCAAAGCGAGATGTATGCTAAAGATATGAAGAAATCTAAACCGGTGTTCAGCAATATAAAGGTATGTTTTTTATTAGTAGTAGTATTAATAGTGGTGTTGCTATTATTATTGTGAAGGTGTTTTGAGTATAACGATACATTATACAGTACATCATATTTTAGGGACTTTTGGTATTTTCTACAGCAAGTGGTTATTTTTTTCTGTAAAAAATACTAGTCCATCTGTCGAGCTAATCAATAATAGACTATCAGGAACTTGGTAATTGCATGTCTGTTAATTTTCAACAGGAACATTTCAGTTGTCCATCTGTGTTTAACAAACAGGAATGTCAGCAGCATGTCTTTAGCGTTTTAATGGGATTTAAATGGATCTCAGCGTTTTTACAAGGTAGTATTATAAAGTATTGCCATGTCTCATTCATTTGTCTAAGGAAATATGATAATAGCAACCTTTGGTCCATCCAGTCATATTGTGAATTGCACAGAACATTCAGGATACTTACTCTATGACTTTCCAGGAACTGATGGATGCTAAATTATATTGTAAACTTTGTCAGATTAGTTAAACTGACTGTTACATGCATTCAATTTGGGGAGAATACTATGATATACAATGAGAATAGTCTTCCTCACGCCAACACCCTCTGAACCTAGTTAAGTGTAGATTTCGTTTGATTTTAAACATTATTATTATTATGGAGTAATCCATGTTTTCCTGTGCTTAGAATGACTATGTATATAAAATATATAAACACAGAGATGGATATAGTACAAAATGACAAGTGAAAGAAGCTAGAATCACCCATAAGCTTTCCTCTTTACTCTGTTCCATGTATACAAAATACCAACACGTTTGTTTCAGAACGCAGGTGGGCTATTCAAGGTTTTTATAATACTATACATTTATATTTATTAATATTTTATACAAATATAATTGCATGTATATATTTATTTATTTATTGCACCTGGTTGTTTCAGAACTTTCCCGAGACAGAGACGTGCTTAAGAACCAGACAAAGGTTTTCATTGTAGCTACAACAATTCTTGGAATTTATTTTTCTGTTAATTAGTCATTTTGGTCTGGCATTCTGTGTGTCTTTATTTGTGGGTAATAATCTATGCTAAAGTATCTGTAATAACTAACCTATCTTCTCCGCTTCCCTGCAACTTTCCCACTGACTTTTCTCTGTCAGAAATTCTGTGGAATAAGTAATGGAGGGCTGTTAGGATCACAGAGATGATCTATGGTCTCTTTGTGATAAATGTATTACCTAGTTTGTGGAGCATGTTAAAATAAACATTCAAATATTATGGAGTAAGCTCATGAAGCCATTGGCTCCGTGTACATTCCGTTCTAATCTCTAGTGAGGTATTGTTTACATGGAGTGCAGAACAGGTGGAATGGCGTTTTTGTTACACCGTCAGACAGGGATTGGTTAGCATTAACTGCTGTTTTTCTGTGACAGAGACTTTATTGAAGTTCCATGGTTTTCATGTGTAGTTAGTCATCGAAATGAGTGACGATTGTTCTTGTACTTGCACTATCACTTTCTTTCTATTACTGTAACTTGCTTTGTTCAGTTAGACCTACTGAAACTAGGTGTTGCCCTAACCTCCAGTGGACTCTGGTACTAAGACCGTTTAGGATAAACAGAGAGTAGAAGTTACACGAGTCATTGTGTTCAATCTGCAGCTTAAATTTCATATAATTTCACCCTTTGCTTTTTGTCATAGTATTGCATTAAATCTGATAGACAACTCCCGATAGAAATAAGTCTTAGTCTTTTCCAATTCAAAGGTACATTCTAACACAATCCCTGCAGAAAACGAGTGTTTTTGTGTGCATGATTATGGTGTGCTCCGTCTTGACGTGGGCATGCTGGGTCATGTGCGTCAGCAGTCCATCCGTGTGTTGTTGAGTTCTCGTGCGTCATGTCTACATGACGAGGCGTCCAGGTGGATGATATACAGGTAAAACGCCACTATTGTAGGTACACCCTGTTCATTGTGATCAGTAGTCATGTCCTGGCAGTGTGACATCATAACCCAGTGCCCTACTGTAATTAAATGAAGGGAAATTAATACAAACACTGACACAACATTTCTAACTACTGGAAGTCTGTGTCCTAATCAATAACATCCTGTGAGGTGGGTTGACCCATTAGGCATTACTGTGCTGATTTCACTGATGAACTAACGTTGGTTGGTGGAGTGAAATGTTTTTATGAATTTCGAAATAAAAGTTATTTCACTGAAGCTAAGATTTGTTGGCTGCAGATAATAAATATGAAGAGAAAAAAAACTATAGGACAGAAAATGGATCACACTAAGTTAACTGTGTACAGTCGTGGTGAAATGTTTTGAGAATGAAACAAATACTAATTTACACGAAGTCTGCTGTCTCAGTGTTGATGATGGCAATTTGCATACTGTATACTCCAGAATGTCATGAAGAGTGATCAGATGAATTGCAATTAATTGCAAAGTCCCTCTTTACCATGAAAATTAACTAAATCCCAAAAAGACATTTCCACTGCATTTCAGCTCTGCCACAAAAGGACCAGCTGCCATCATGTCAGTGATTGTCTCATTAACACAGGTGAGAGTGCTGATGAGGACAAGGCTGGAGATCTCTCTGACATGCTGATTGAGTTAGAATAACAGACTGGTAACTTTTAAAGGAGGGTGGTGCTTGAAATCATTGTTCTTTCTCTGTCAACCATGGTTACCTGCAAGGAAAAATGTGCCGTCATCATTGCCATGCACAAAAAGGGCTTCACAGGTAAAGATATTGCTGCTAGTAAGATTGCACCTGAATCAACCATTTATCGGATCATCAAGAACTTCAAGGCGAGAGGTTCCGTTGTTGTGAAGAAGGCGCCAGGACGCAGAAGAAAATCCAGCAAACACAAGGACCATCTCCTAAAGTTAATTCAGCTGCGGGATCAGGACACCACCAGTGCAGAGCTTGCTCAGGAATGGCAGGAGGCAGGTGTGATAGCATCTGCATGCACAGTGAGGGAAAGACTTTTGCAGAAATGCCTGGGGTCAAGAAAGGCAGCAAAGAAGCCACTTCTCTTTAGGAAAAACATCAGAGACAGACTGATATTCTACAAAAGGTACAGGGATTGGACTGCTGAGGACTGGGGTGAAGTCATTTTCTCTGAATCCCCTTTCCAATTGTTTGGGCCATTCCAAAAACATATTGTCTGGAGAAGACAAGGTGAGAACTACCATCAGTCCTGGATCATTCCAACAGTAAAGCATCCTGAGACCATTAATGTGTGGGGTTGCTTTTCAGCCAAGGGAGTGGGCTCACTCAGCCAGGACTAAAGAATGGTACCAACACATCCTCCAAGAGCAACTTCTCCCAACCCTCCAAGAAAAGTTTGGTGCTGACCAATGACTTTTCAAGTATGCTTTAGTACCTTCCCATAAGGCAAAAGACATATTTAAGTGGCTCAGGGAACAAATACATAGACATTTTGTGTTCATGGCCAGGAGACTCCACAGACCAGGGCTCTGGAGTGCAACTAATTTGGCTGCAGATGCGACCCAAATTTGTAAGAATGCGGTTAAAAAATAGCCTAGGTCGCACCGATGCACCTAATGTCCTCCCATCCACTGCCTTTCCACAAACTAAGTGTTTGTTCTCCTTTGACAGAACTCACACTCATTGTTGGATCATATCATGGTCTAACCATTTAGAGACAGATATGGGGTGGGTCTTTGGCTCTGATTGGCTGTGGTCCACATATTCCTGTAGGCCTACTCTGCTCCGTGGTGTGTGATTGAAATTGTGATCTGAGCACCAGAGAATCAGTTACAGCAGTCAGCATCAGCAAAAAAAATGCAAGAAAACAGACGATGAACAATGAAAAGAGAAAGACCCATAGAGTTTTTTCTTCAAGAAAAGTAGGCCTGTTCCCGCAAACACTCTCCCCGGTCAGTGCTCTGACAACAGCCCAGACATGGAGCTACTTCAGCCACCAGTCTCCCCACTCTCTGCTAAGATGCCAAGCCCTGGTCCTCTGTCGTCGGCGATGGCATCCAACTCAGGGACAGAGGTAGAATAGAGCCTAACGAGCGTGAGCTATAGACTCAAAATAAAAAGAGAAACATATACATTCGTAAAGACTGGTTAGACCATTTTCCCTATTTAAGGTTTAATTCAGACAATGTAATGCACTGTAGGGATGCAACTAACGATTATTAGGATAATCGATTAATTTGTGGATTATTTCTTAGATTAATCAATGAATCGGATAAACAGACTAACAAATATTTCCATAACTTTACTTAAAAATTATGTTATTCCAAATTGACAATTTTAACACACACCAGACCTAAATGTGTGCTATAAAACATGTGCAAAATATATGCTCATTTCTTTAGTAAGGTGCAAAATATGGTATGTTTTACCTTGCTTAGACGGACCTGAGATGTTAAAATCATTGTGTCTATAAAACAATTATAGAAACAGCTTTTATAGAACATAGTTGTAAATAACCTTAGTCCTAAAAACGAGAGGCTTTTATGTATTTTACCTGTTTAAGCTTATTTTTGACTTATTTACAATTTTGAATATAGTATGACTTTTATTTTGAAACAGACTTTGGAGTTTCCACTGTGCGCAACAGTAGTTGGAAAAACGATAAATGTAAATCACATAGTTTAACAAATTAGCATCTTCCGAAGAGGTACAAGTTAGCATATGTTGTAATACTGTAATAGAATGATCTAGTTTGTGTTTTAAATTAGTTTTGCACTTTAACTCTTTCTGTTTGTTCACTTAAGCACTAACGGGTAGTGTTAAATGAGCTTGCTAGATTAACATTAGTTCTACCACAAACATGAATTAGCCAGCTAGTTAAATACACTTGTTGTGCAATGTTGAAGTGGATTTGATTTAATAAGCTGGATCGTGACCAAACACCGGCTATTTGTTAAATAAGTACTACCTGCTGTGGGAGGAACCTTTTCTTATTTAAAAACGCAACGCATGATATTATTATGTAGTAACTTACCCTGCTGTTGAGTGCCCTTCACTTATCGCTCCAACCTGTTTTCTTTTCAAGTGCTACCTCATTACGGTCGTGCTCCGGTGCCATTCCATTTACGTTTTACAGAGTCTGCTTGTAAAACTTTTTTGTTGAATTTAAAGTCAAGTTCTGCCATAATATCGAATATTTCGGTCAGACAGTTTAAAATGTTTTTTCTTTCTTAAAGTGACGTGGCTCCACCATACAGCGAGCAGCCACATAGACCCAACAAATCGATAATGAAATTTGTTGCCAACAATTTTATTAATCGATTTTTATTGATTTCATCGATTTGTTGTTGCAGCCCTAATGCACTGCATTTATTGTAAAGAATGTGGCCAGAGCATGGCAGAGAACAGTGCATTTGTAAGCGGATCAAAAACATTTAAAGTCGAAACGCTGAAAAAGCACATAAAAAACCCTTCATGCCACGATAAGTGTGTGACTAAAGTGGCCTCTCTCCCGGCTGCATTTCATCGGCAGGCAGCAGAGATCAGGTCCTCAGAACAATCAGAGATGATAATAAAATTCAACACCGCCTATAACATCACAAACGAAGAGCTGCCATTCACTAAATTTAGATTGGAAACTATTCTGATGAAGAAAGACCGGTCAATATATTAATTGGACACATTGAAGTGGAGCATGGTCATGCACAAGGTAAGAGTACCCTATGTTAAGGCCTACCCACCATAGCATGATATATGAAATAGAAATCTTACGAACATTGCATAGGCCTAAAATATTATTAACCATTTATAAATATAAATAAAGTGAAGCACTTAAAACATTTTTTTAAAGATCTTTAGTTTTATACAGTATACTTGTGCTTCAAATAAAAAATTATTTACCCACACCTTATTCTTTTTTTAATCATTTACATAATGTATATGGAGCGTAATAAAAAAAACGGAAAACAGACTCGACCAGTCAAACCTACGTGAGCTGAACTGTAAGCAAATTGTTTTGATTTTAGTTCGCATTGCCAGCTGTAAGTCTTGCTCATTGTTCTGCAATACCTCTTGCCATGGGAGATTCCAAGTCACAGTTCAGCTCACATAGCACAGCGTTCGTGGTTTGATTGATAAAGTCTGTTTTCCGAAGTTGGCGCCTGGCTGTATACCCAAACGGTTATGTCTTTTACACTATTTTTTAATAAACTGTCTGTACACTTACAGCTACTGTGTGACTGTGGTGCTATTTTGAGCCTTATTTTTACTTCATCCATGCCCTCACAACTAGCATTATAAAGTAATTATCAGTTTGCACTAAAACTAAAACATTTGATTAGCATGAAAACATATCCCAGAGAATGGTCGACTCTGTACCAATGTGTTTCTTAACCCGTAGGTTCATTTTGCGCCGGAGTGGTCCTTTAATTGATGCCAGTGGGGATTGCAGAGGTCTTGAAAAAGAAATCAACTCTGAAAATATTGACTATTTGCATAAACTTAATGTAATTGTCAATAAAAGCTTTTGACTCTTATGGAATGTTTGTAAATATACTTCAGTACAACATAGTAACTACTGACAAAAAGATCTAAGAACACTGGAGCAGCAAACTTTGTGGAGACCAATACTTGTGGCATTCTCAGAACTTTTGACCACGAATGTAGACATGTTTAATGGTCATTACACACCAAACTACTACTTTAAATGCACAGACCACAGCTGTAATGTAACAACAAATATAAGAAAGGAATTTTAATTGACAAAATTACAAATTGTTTTTGTTGCAAAACTCTGTGACCTTTTAGCTTCTGAGCAAATTTAAATGCCAGACCTTTTTGCTCCCTGCTGATTTGTACTTGGACATGAAAACTGAAAAACTGAAGATTATATATTTTAATTTTACATAACTGTCACTGGTAAACTGGTCGAAATTAATGTAAAAACTTAGCCTGGCTGCTGGGCACATCAACCATAGTTTTATTAGCGTTGATCTATCTAATTTCACTCATAGGGTGCATATCTTTATGTTTGTAGTATTTGGAGAACATTGTGTTTGTCTTTCAGTACTGAGTGTATCTGTCCTCTGCTTAGCTAGTGACTACACCCTCTTAAGTACAGAGGCATCCCCTACGGCACACTATGCCCTATGTAGTGCCCCACTTTTAATCAGAACACAGAGAATAAGGTTTCATTTGGGACAGAGTGTGAAGGTGTGTCTATCTGGTTGCTAAACACTTTCCTTTCAGACTACATGTCAATCTCTCGTTTTCTTTCTGTTTTCTGTCTTTCATTCTCCTTATGATACTTGTTCCCTGTAGTGGTTTCATCTGCTGGCTTCATCCAGGTTATATTGCAAGATCAGGATCATAGTATGGGGCTAGAAGTATGCTTGCCTGGGTCTAACCTGATTCTGTTTCACATTATTGAGATCTAAAATGCATGGGAAAACTTTTTTTGCTTCAGGGTACTTTGAGTTTTGGAAGCAAGTGAAGGGCTGCATACAATAGCTATACGTAAAGAAAATCTGATATGAGAAATATTATTTCTTTACACACATGCATGCATGTACACTAGTGGAAGAACATACATTTCTACCTACATGTTAACTGACAACCAAAAAAGTGTCCTCTAACCAGTGCCTAATTGGCTAATCCAGAGGTCCTGATAGGCATGCGTGAGGGAGGGAAAAAAAGGGGGAAACAGGACAACACACTGTAGCAGTGCAACAGACTGATTAATAGCCCCAGTAGCATAGCAGGGTCATTTGATTTAGCTCTTTTTTGGGGGGGGTCCAACTTCCACAGCTCGGGATGCTGTCAATGAGACATGCTCACTTGGTTTCAACCGAGAGCTTCCTTCATTAGGCAACACTTTGCATCCAGGGTAGTTGTGAAACTCAGCAGAAGAAATGATAATTATGTTTATACAGAAAATGCATGTTTATACCTTGGTTTTCTAACATCATGTCCTTGTTTGACTTCTCAGCATTGAATCATGTTTGAGCTGGACTATGGGTTCTCTGACTTTCCCCGTACCTCCATATTGGTACAGCGCTGCCCAAGATTTGTTATAGATGAGCCGAATCATCTACCTTGCCACGTCACTCTCCAGTGATTCCCTGTGTGCAGATCGGGTGCCTGTAAAATTCTATCACAAAAGTATATTGTAGTTGGTGAGCGTAATCGTCCCGTAGATAATCAGATTAAAGGCTTCCGTGTTGGATGAGCAGTGCAAAAAAAATTGGCGGCTGCCGACAAGGCAGGGAAAGTTGAATCAACACTGTTTCAAGATTATTTATCTTACTCACTGACATTTGCAAATCAAGACAACTGCGCATATAGAAAGTATTTTGAGTCAAAAATCGTTTCTCAATTATAATAACATTTAATTTGTTTTTAAATGCCCTTGCGGGCCAGATCGAAGGGATGTATTTTGCCCCCGCCCCAGACTAGGGAGTACATTGTAGTCTGCTGTACTTTCTGTGGAAATAAGTACATTACTAAGCATTGATGCAGAATCAGTAATTACCTGTTTTTTTACATACACAAGTAGATTTTCTTCCAAGTAAGTACACTGCACAGAGGTGAAGATTAAATGAACTGTGCCCTAATTAGAGGAGAACATATGGTAAAGCATAAGTTATTTGCTTGTTTGCAGTCTGCAAGTCTGTCAGTTAATTGGTTAGTGGTTAGTTTATTTAAAGCTACACTATGTAACCCTCCATTAATTTGTCCTGTTGGGCCAATTTTTACAGATTTCATAAATTATTTGTTAAATAATACAAATATATATGTATATATGTATAAGTTGATGTTACCCCTGGATTCAACATGCTAGTTTAAGTCCTAAAACACAGTTTTTTGTATTGTTTTGCAGTTTTCTAAAACATTACATAACATAATGCAGGTTTAAAAATCATTTATGCATTCAAGTTTCAAATTTCAAGTTTGTCACGTACACAGAAATAAATTGGCAGTGCAGAGTTTGTGGTGTCCATAAACAGAAACTAGCCTAATATGTACAGGTCTGTACAGGTACTTACAGAATGGTACAGTAATATGTGATGCTCAAGCCCCAATAGGACTGTTGGAAAGTTCAACATTCCACGGGGATACTGGAGAGGTATTCCTGCCAAGGACACCACAGAGATGAATGAAGACAGTTGCACAGTGTGATAAGCCTGATGCTTTAATTGTCTCCTACATCATTCTAAAGACAACAAAAGTTTGCAGATCAGTTATGCTCCTGAATGAATGTGTCCTTCCCTCAGACTGATCTTGTCTTGTATTTTAACATGTTAGAAACTCAGGTCTTGACGCATGTTTTATTGTTTGTTTACACTTCCCTATCAAATGTGGGCCCAGTCAGAATGTGGACAGTATCAGGACAAGATCTGGCCAAATATGAGGAGAGAGCATACTGTACATCAGACCATCTGGGTTGAAGGTTGAGCAGGTCTTTGATCACAATGCTATTGTCTAGCAGAGCCTTTTATCTTCATTCATCACAATAGACGACAGTAGCACGGAAAAACCTTTTCGGCATGGTTTATGCCTGTAACTTTCAAGTCTTTAGGCACCATGGTTGAGTCAATAAGGATGAAGTGCTAGGAAACCTTTTAAAAGGAACAGACAATTTTATATTTAGACTGTTTATGTTCACAGTGGCACACGCACACACCCATTCACACATTGATACCGACACTACAGTGTCCAGCATTGTAGTGCAATGTCTAACATTTAGTCTCCATAGCATGTGTCTAGATTATTATGATATACTGAAGTCAGTTCTTCCGGTAATGATCTCCTCTCTGCTGCCTGCACGGCCCAGACACAATGGTTTCTAGGGAGACAGAGGTGAATGTGGAAATGTTTGTTTTGATGTTCCCGTAACGGATGCAAAGAAATTAGTCAAAATGAGACCTGACAGATGGAAAAACATTTACTTCACTGGATCCTTTTTAATGCAGTGATGGGGAAAAAAGTCACCATTACAGTATGGTCTTTTACACAGTGCAGTGAGTGTTAATTACAGTATCGTCAACTACACAATGCAGTAAAGGATATTAAATTACCATAACTATTACAGTATGGTCTTTTACATAGTACTGTGATTATTGTAGTACCATATTTTACTGCAATACTCTCAATGGGGATATAGTGAGTGACTTTTATAGTACTATCTTTTAAACAGTACATTAATTTTTTAAATAACATCTTTAAAAAAATTACAGTAATTATTACAGTAAAGTCTGCTCATCCTGGATCCTACTAGTTACAGTATAATGTTGACAAAAATTCTTCATTTAACTTTCACTGACCTGCTGCTCTTCACCCATATCTCATGTAAATGCCAACAACTGTGTTTAATTGTTCATATTTTTCATAATTTTTCATATTTTCAAACCCTGACCAAAAGCCTGTTATAAACCCTGACCACAAACCTGTTATAAACCCTGGCCACAAGCTTTTTATAAACCCTGACCACAAGCCTGTTACAAACCCTG
>JACXGM010013921.1:0-13781 GCA_016801145.1 Umbra pygmaea | reverse complement strand
TCATGATTATTATATAATGAAAATTGAGTAGAGTAGTGCTTTGAATTGTCATTTTTGTTCATGATAAAAAGTTAGATTGTGTGAGAAACATACCTCAGATTAACGTCCAAGTGAAGTGTTCAACTTCCGACTTAGACGTAAACGCTTGTTAACATCTTGTGTGCAATGTTTACACTGTGATTAATGGGCCAGTTTAGCGCATGTTGTCCATGGTAACTGGGAGACCAGCTGATCCCTGTGTTATCCACTGGCTTTCTAAACCAACTAAATGTGCAGTGTTTGTAGTTTTTAACTGTTGTCTACTAAACGGAATATTTGCAGATCATTTTGAATTTTGTATTAGTATCCTCTTAGTATCCTCTTAAATCATATGGGCCTTCGCAGGACAAATGAGTCACGGTGAAGAGGGTTCGATTCTGGTTGTGGCATTGGGACCAAGGGGTCCAGCATGGGAGCAGCACGTTGTTCCTGGGGTGGATAGTCGGATGTGGGAACGTTGTTGTGATGCTCTCTAACAACTCTGAAGGTGTAATCTCATGCTAAAGGTTTCCGTGTTGAATTAGCAATGTGATTAGAATCGGACCAGCTTGGTGACGCATGCTTGGAGGAAGCATGTGAGCGCTCTTTTTCCATCTCACACTTGCCTTGAAATTGTACATGACAGAAGGTCAAAGGGGATTTGGAAGTGACCAATTGGGAGGGAAGAATATTAGTGGCACACCCCCATCCAAAACAAATTCAAATCACACTGTAAGCAAGAGGACCAGAACTAATGCTCTTTTTCCTGCTTTGTTTACGACTCAGTGTCATCCCAAATGAAACCATATTCCCTAAGCAGTACAATACGATTGACTGGAGCACATTGCATTGTTTAGCTCCTACACTAAAAAGGTGGATTCAGCAAATGATAGGCCTGATACCTGCTCTGTTTTTCGTTCTTTTTAGCTCATAGGAGGATTAGGTATTCAAAAGTGTTCTCCAGGCAGATCTGCCTTGGAGGCAGAAATCTTTGGTTGGTTGATTCAAAACTGAGGGCGGAGCTAACGTGATGTCGGAAATGTGCATATGAGCATAGTTTTCTCAGTTTTAATCATACCTAACCTTACCTTAACCCTAACCTTAACCTTAATCACACTGGAGTGTTCACATGTAATCCTATGCTATATATACACTCACCTAAAGGATTATTAGGAACACCCGTTCAATTTCTCATTAATGCAATTATCTACTCAACCAATCACATGGCAGTTGCTTCAATGCATTTAGGGGTGTGGTCCTGGTCAAGACAATCTCCTGAACTCCAAACTGAATGTCAGAATGGGAAAGAAAGGTGATTTAAGCAATATTGAGCGTGGCATGTTTGTTGGTGCCAGACGGGCTGGTCTGAGTATTTAACAATCTGCTCAGTTATTGGGATTTTCACGCACAACCATTTCTAGGGTTTACAAAGAATGGTGTGAAAATGGAAAATATCCAGTATGTGGCAGTCCTGTGGGCAAAAATGCCTTGTTGATGCTGGAGGTCAGATTTCTTTTTACAATTTGCAAGAGCACACCAAAATTGGACAGTTGAAGACTAGAAAAATGTTGCCTGGTCTGATGAGTCTTGATTTCTGTTGAGACATTCAGATGGTAGAGTCAGAATTTGGCGTAAACAGAATGAGAACATGGATCCATCATGCCTTGTTACCACTGTGCAGGCTGGTGGTGGTGGTGTAATGGTGTGGAGGATGTTTTCTTGGCACACTTTAGGCCCCTTAGTGCCATTTGGGCATCGTTTAAATGCCACGGCCTACCTGAGCATAGTTTCTGACCATGTCCATCCCTTTATGGCCACCATGTACCCATCCTCTGACGGCTACTTCCAGCAGGATAATGCACCATGTCACAAAGCTCGAATCAATTCAAATTGGTTTCTTGAACATAACAATGAGTTCACTGTACTAAAATGGCCCCCACTTTGGGATGTGGTGGAACGGGAGCTTTGTGCCCTGGATGTGCATCACACAAATCTCCATCAACTGCAAGATGCTATCCTATCAATATGGGCCAACATTTCTAAAGAATGCTTTCAGCACCTTGTTGTATCAATGCCAGATAGAATTAAGGCAGTTCTGACGGCGAAAGGGGGGGGTCAAACACAGTATTAGTATGGTGTTCCTAATTATCCTTTAGGTAAGTGTAAATCGTAATCAATCAAAAGTAAATATATTTTGAGGTCTGCCCTCTGTTTTTAATCAACCAATCAAATGATTTCTGCATCCAATGCAGCTCTGCCTGGAGAACACTTCAATACTTCCTATGCACTCTTTTTACATACATGTTTCTCATTCCTGGCATGTCTGCCCACCCCCCACCGTTCTTTAAGCTATCACTAACATAAAACCACACATCTTTATGTTTTACTTATTGGTCGTACTTTGACAACAACATCTAGCTACCTCATTACTTTATTGTTTTATGAGTGTCTCTTGCAGCCATTCAGCTTCTGTGCCGGTCTCTCTTCAAGGCGCTAAATGACTCACACAGCCCATTCTTTCGTACTTCTCATAAATATACCATGAATCTACAAAGTTGATGAAGCCAATGTCTGGTTTTCTGAACCCCTGTTTAATGTGTTGGTGTAGAAATGTCAGCGACCAGATGGGTCACAATATCCTATGCTCGCATCCTCCTCCCCCTGCATGAATTGATCCATCCCTCCTTTATGTGTGATGCTACGTCTGTTCTATAATGTCTGGTTCTATGTCCCATCTCCTCCAGACAGTTTCATGTCACAAACTCAAAGCTCAGCAGTGAATGAATTAGCTAATTGCCCTCGCCTGTCTAAACTCTCAATTCTGTCCCCTTCAGCCTCTGTTTCATTCCCGATCCGCATCTATCTCTCTAGATCTCTCTCCTGTCTTTCTCCTCTTATGTACCGCTCTCTCTTCATTTCTCCCCCATGCTTTCCCTTTAAATTCTTTAATTTCTGCACCTGGCTGGTTTCCCAGAACATAATGTGCATGCCAACAGTGCAGGCTGAGAACCATAAGAAGTTGTGGGGGCAGAAAAGACGAAAAACCTTGAAAGTTTAAAATAAATGTCGGTCTCCAGTAAATAAGCCCAGCAAAACATTTGCTGGCTTCAGATCCAGTGGACAGGGAGGCAAGTCTGTGAGGAAAAGCCCGCTCCATGCCAAACCTCAACCCAAAGGCTGTCCGACAGCAAGAATTAACACTCTTTACCGTAAACTTCCTGGAATCGTTGGCCCTTCCAACAATGTGATTCACCGTGCCAACCCTTCTAGTTTACAATTCTCCACTGTCGATGACTTCGCTTAAATAGTCATTGTTGATTAATACAATGAATCTGGTTAGTCATCGATGACTGATGGTTGACTAATATAGAGAATCATGTAAACAATGTTTGTCTTGGAAGAGTTTTTATAAAATGACCACATCTTGATGTCAGTGAGGTTGTTAGTTCAAAAGATAAAATAACTGTCTGGTTGGTTGTTACACACAAAAATGCACAACCTTTTGACAGAACACAGCTAAGGTTGGCTTATTTTCCATCTGAACAGATGAGTCATAAAAAGATCAGTATTGAACCGGGATTTCTTTGAATATGAAAGTAGTGTGAATGACAATTATAGTGGGCATATAGCTGATTGAGACAAAGCCATACCACAAATGATCTAAAAACTGCTTTGGGTCTTTTTTAGTAGACTGAAAAGTAAATTTAATGACCTACCGATCATCCTATCGATTAAGTCTCAAACATAACCGATTTTTGCCACGGAGATTTGATCTAGCTTCCTTTTTGTAAATGCTCAGTAACTGGACAGCTGCACATACTGCATGATGCACCTCTAAATCAATTGTAATGATACAGTAGTTCTCTGAAAGAATACCTAATTTTTTTTTTGATTTGATCGATTGGGTTTACATTACAATAAAAAAGTTAAGTGTTACTTTCTTAATTCCAGGATTATGCGACTAGACACATGTTGTGTGGACACCAATGGCCATGGTCAACGCTGCTTGTGAAGCTGGGGGAGGACAGTTCCTGACATAGAAATGGAATGGATAGAAAGGACATTCAAATCAATGTAGCAGAATGGTCAGAGCGGCAGCCATTTTTATGTGTACCATTCCATTGCAAAGATCACGCACAGCAGGAGTATCAACGCATTTCCACATTTTTCTACCATAATTTATGGTGCTACAGCTGTTTGTGGGAACCAACCTGAACTGTAAGAAGATGTTTAGTCGGACTGGCGAATATTCGTGTGGTCACTCTCTTCATCTGGCTTCTGTCACTGTTTCATTTCAGTTTAACAAAGTGTAAGTCAATTTAACAAAGTGTAAGTCAATTTAACAAAGTGTAAGTCAATTTAACAAAGTGTAAGTCAATTTAACAAAGTAAGTCAATTTAACAAAGTGTAAGTCAGCAATACACACTTCATACATTCACAGTATTAAACAAGAGTTCATAGACTAAGATTTTGTACAGTAAGACATAAACCTGATCAAATTACTAAATCAATCTTTTTTTTAAAAAGCCCTTTTTACATAAGCAGTTGTCACAAAGTGTTTTAAAGACACATGCCAATCTAAAACATGAAATATCATAAAACTAGTAAAACTGGGTTTTTATGCTCTGATAATATACCAGATTTTATGTTTTGCCTTTAAAGCAGATTTGCCTTATCTGCATTTTAGACTACCTTCCAATTGTATTTTGTTTGACTGTTTCTTAACATGCAAATTGACTTAGAACCAATGATTATTTGCAGTTAATAAGCTATACTTAATTAAATTTGGAGTTGAAGTAATATCATTGTATTTCAACAAAAATATACCATAATATAGCGTAAATCTTTTTCCCCCTGTAAGATTCTTGTGCCATACTTTGTAGATATTCCCAGAGGAGTCTAGTTCAGGTTCGTGGAAACCGAAGGACAGTGAGGTTTTTGCCCTGTCGTAACCCTGGCCAAGTGAGGTTTTTTGCCCTGTTGTAACCCTGACCAGCCCCAAGTCTGAATCCCAGTAACAGCTGCAGCCAATGGAGGTAAACGAGATCAGCAGGCAGTTCTTAAAACAGAGGCTGCTGGGAACCCAATCTCCTTCTCCTTCTGTAATATTACCTTTCATAGCTCTACTGCCATGGAGATGGCAGCATGTTTGCCAGGAAGGTGAAGCCAAATCTTTATCAGTAAGGTGACCCAAATTGTGTCTCTGATATTACATTTTTTTCTTTAAATTGGCCTTTTTAATACTTTTCTTTGAACTATGGGTCTGGTTCCAGTAACAACATTTGTCGGGACATTTTATATTTCTACATATTTGTTTATTTATTTCTGGAGTACCTCAATAGAAGAACAACAGAATGTACAACATTTCTTATTTTTTTATTGAACATTTTAATTGAAATAATATGCACTATGCTTATGTATTTACAATTGCAAAAGGAATGTATGACACCGACCAAGCTTAGCAATAGGAAAACGTGCGTCTTGGCCTTTCAAAGTATTTTAGTTTGCGTTTGGCAAAATAAGTAGGTTTTCATGAACTAAATTTGTATTAAAAAAAGCACATTGAACAGCTGGCCAAAAGTAGCTATGCCAGTGAAAAGATAAAGTATGTCTTATGAGTCAGTAAAATCACCCACAATGATTTAACGTCTAGGCCATTGGCTGAGAAATCTGAAAATCGTAGAGCATATATCTTTAGTATGTATTCTGGAATCTACACATAGTATGTTATTTCCTATAAAAAATAATGAGTTTTAAAACAGTTGGGCCTACCTACACTGCAGATCTCAAAGACGAATATAGTATATATAATACAGGCATGTAGAATAACCACTTCCATCCGTATTTGGATGTCAAATTCCCAAACAATTTGCGCTGATCGGCAAGGATGTCAGATCGGGACAGACTGCCACCACCCACCCATGTCCTACGGCCGGTAGTGATGCACACTGTGGAGAAAGATCAGACACTTTGTCTGACTGTCTGACCTATGTGTGGTGTTCCTTATCCAAGACTGTGACTTTTGCAACAGAAATTTAAAGCTTTACAGCTTAGAAAGTATGCAAGTATAGTTTCCATTCAAAATACCTTTCCAAGCTCAGCATTAGTAGTCCTACACCTGATACTCTGTTTCTAAAGCCTCAGACTAAACCATTTGGCCCCTGGGGTTCAGCAAATGTACCTTTTAAAGGCCAGAACTTGGAGTTACTTGAGGAATGCATTTCAGTTTGAAAGCAGTTGTTTGTAATGGGGTTATGTTGATGTTTGTGTTCTCGTTAAATTGCACTACCCGATTTATTGGGTACTATTTTTATTATTGTGTAATAGACAACCACCAAGAATTTTCTGAGGTAGGTTTACTTTTCACTTTTGAGGTCTAAATTAACTGAGGAAATGTTGATATGTAATCATTAACACAAGAAGTGGCTTCTACCATTGAGGGGTGCGGTTATTCCCTGGCAACGCACATGCTGGAGTGTGTTAATACGCTAATAAAACAGTTGCCAACATTTTATTTGTGAAAACAAAAATTTGAAATAATATGTTGAGTAAAAGAAAATGGTTGCGAGGCGTGCGGTTATTGTCTAACATTAACGTACACTCCACCACTCCTACTGTTGCCATGTTAGTATGCCACATACAATTATACAATTATAATTATTTACATTGTTTATAACAAGGTCTGAACACTGTACATTTTATTTTTTATTTGAATAAAATGGCACAAAGGTCTGCTTTAAAGGATTTTGTTGGCAACATGACCATGCAACTCATTTTTTGTTCAAGTATCATCATATTGTGCTCCTAGAAACAACCACAATGTCTTTTTCAGAGCAGCCTTTATGTCTCCCGAGGTTACCTGTGGGTTTTTCTTTGTGTCACAAACAATTCTTCTGGCAGTTTTGATGGTAATCTTTCTTGGTCTACTTGACCTTGCCTTAGAATCAAGAGACCTCCGAATCTTCCACTTCTTAATAAGTGATTGAACAGTACTGACTGGCATTTGCAAGGCTTTGTATATATTTTTATATCTCGGCGTAGTTGATACTTCAGTGATTAAGCAACATTCTAAGTGCGAATATCAGGGAACAGGCTTGGAAGCCAATTTTAGCCAATCAAATTGAAGATATTGCTGAACCTGTTTTTTAGAGTTCTTAATGTCATGCTAGCCATTGACACAAAACAATTCACAGGGGCCAACGAACTGAAGCCATGTGTGCTTAAAGGAAGGTTTGAGTATTTAGGGTCCCTAGGATGTATTCTTCATCTAAATGTCAGAATATAGACTTCTAAAGACTGTAATATTGAACATAAGGGGTTTTAAATAACCTCTGAGAAACATTCTAAGCTGTGGGGCATTCCAAACAAGGCTGGAAATACCCCTGCGATCCGACCCAGGATAAGCTCTTGAAGATGAGATGAGGGTTCATTTTATGGATATTAAATTTAGCAAGGATTTTAAACAAATTTAATAAGCCAGCAGTCTTTCTGCACAGACTTGGACAGCAGGGAGGTCTCACTGAACGAATCCACTGCTAGAACGAATTGTTTGGGATCGTGAGACTTGCTAGAAATCATTTTCGAACAAGTGAACTAATCAGTGAACAAATCTTTTTAGTGATTCCTGTCCCTGAAAGTTATCGAAATGTCCATCACCATTGAATTTTGCACTGCAGGCAGAACGATGCTTCACGTGCCACTTGTCTGCATAGAAGCTGGTCTGATTGGCCTACTACCGTTAGATACGCGGGTTGTTTATGGACACCTAATCTGTATCCCCGCTCTGAAGCTAAGTAGCCAAACTCCACCTAATGTATGCAGTTTTTTGTCAGGTCGACTGTCCTGTGAGTGACTCAGAGCAGCATTGAGGACGAGTATGGCGAGTTGTGGCGACCCACAAGAGTTAGAGGACCCGCCATCCTCTAAGATTGCAAGTTTGGAAAAACTTTGGTTTCCCAGTCAGTTACAGTCATAGATTGTATATATCGGTAACAGTAGTACAGGCGATGTATAGGTATGTGAGTGGAAATACATCTAACATGCTAACGGATATCCAACGCAATCACCCAGATGTGCTAGCTCAGGGGAGAGACTGTATGACACTAGATGGTACAACTTGAGACATGCACAATAAAAAAATTGCGTTCCGCATTTTTGTTTAGCTTTTCCCTCCATTGTACCAAACTCGTACCGATCCGGGATGTCTAAACCGAGGTATGAACCAAACCTTGACTTCAGTGTACCGTTCCACCCCTAGTTTTTATGTTGTCTATTATGCCTAAATTCAACCAAAAACCAAAAACAAATTTTCTGCTTGCTATTTAATCATTGGTTACGTGTGGTTGATGTACATTTTTGTTTGTTAAAATAACGTTTCAAATTTTATCTTATCAAGCTATGCCAAGAGAATAACATTACATCTACTTTACAGATGTCTCTCGTCTAATCTTTTCAGTAAATAGTGATACGTACCGCGGTTTACCACGGGGGAGTTTTATAAAATAAATAAATAAAAGGTACAGTTTTTGTCCACCTGGTAGCATCAAACAGTTGTTAATCCAAAACTGTGTTTGGCTCACAGGCGTTTATGATTTCACTGTATCATTAAAATTGTTTCAGATATTATTGTATTAAAAGGGACAAAAATACTCGATTACTAAAATAATCGATAGCTGCAGCCCTATTTATATGTCAGAATTTGAACAATTACATTCAATAAAAATAACATGCCTGATCATTTTGATGACCTTAATAAAGATTTAACATAGAGTACAGTACGATTTCCATCGAAAGTTAGATCAATTACATAGATGAATAAACTGAAGGGTTGGTTGTTTGCTCCCTGTTTTTAAACAAAATAGTATTGTTGTTGGATCAAATCCGATGAAAGCATATTCAGAATTTTTTATCATGCCAATTCATACTTTGCAGTCACGTGATTACCATCGATGCCTGGCGGGCAAGAAATGCCAGGGGAATTGCAGCCTTACAGATTTCCAATTCTACAATTAATCAACTATTTAGAGACCATAGGCCTATGTCATCAAATGTTAAAATGAGATATAAAAAAAAAGGTTAACATACTCAGAACTTGTGATCCATACGCAGCACCTGCTGATGTTTTCATTGCTTTGAAGCTTTCAAAGTCTCTACTAGACTTGGAGTTTGGAGATATTTACATAGATTTTATAGAGAATCCGTCATCTTACACCGCACAAAAAATGAAAGCCTACAAAAGTATCGATAGCTATCTTTTTTTCAAGAGTGGATGGGTTAAAAACAGGAATATCTTTATTACCAAAGCAAAAGTGTTACTAGTTAGCTAGCTTCCCGCTAATTTTTGCTAATCTGTTCCGTCGTGTGATGAAGTCTACATCTGAATTCACACCCTGCCTACGCTAAAATGTCCCAGTTTACTCCAACCACTATAAAATTGTCCCGGTTGTCAGAGATTACATGGCCGACATGTTCTTATTATAGCCCGCTCATTAACTAAACCCATGTTGAACGAGTTTAAAGGGATACTTCACCCTACAGCTATCTGGAGGTGCTAGTAGCTTCACCCAGACATTTGTAGAACAGTGAGATATGTTTCACCCATGCCTGGCTTAAAGCCTCAGCTGTCCTTGATTTTTTAAGGTATAGCTTGTCTTTCTGTGACGTTTCGATCAGCCGTTATAATGCTAAACAGACGAGGTGGTATAATTTTTTAAGTATGTAGAGAACTACAATGCTGGCTTCCTTGTTCCAAGGCCCGCCCACCCGGCATGTTCTCTGGATTCTGTGAAACAGTTCGTAAACAAAGTCGCTGGTAACACAATTGCTACTAACCTAGGATTTGCAGATGAGGAATTTTACAACATGCTTTTACATTCTGAGCGACATCCAACCATACATGTTTGCGCCCGAGTACACCGAAGAATGTTTACAACAAATGGAGTTTGATATTCAGCTTCAACAAGGCAGCATGTTCTACAGATAATGCAGTTGAAACGCGGTTTATTTCTAATTGCCTAAGTGCTTCTGTGGGAATATGTCCATCCATGTCTACTGAAGAAAAAAGCACTTGCTACAATGAAGGGGATCGTGGACAAGCTTTACTTGTAAGGCTTGAACCAAAAATGACTGACGACTGCATATGTGTCACTGAATCGCTGAAGTTTTCCAGCACACATGGAAAGAGACGTAGCAAGAGGACAATTAACAGATACGTTTATTAAAACTATTTTCTGTACCTTGATAATGGAGCACACATCGTGTCTGTGTGGTAATGTTATTGTACTGTATGTGTCAGCTGTATTTAGTAGCTAGCTGAGTGTGTACATTACTATACCTTACTATATATAGGCTACTCTTTCTAGATACAGAAATGTGGATGGGATCGCATCGATTTTCAGCCGCTTTCGGGCTGTAGTGCTGGTTAATTCAGCACGTAGATCCCATTCATAATCTTCCGACCTAAAATGCAGACTGCAGACCCTAACTTTTTATAGCCTATTGTAATGTGTGAACGATTACTCCTTCTTTTTGGGCTTGCTTGTAATTTCTGCAACCAGGTACAGAACACCAAATGGGCATGATTAATAGAAATTAGACTACAATTTCAAAAACAAATATGTATAAATTTCTAGCGTCAAGCTCAACAGAGGTGTGCTGTTGAATTGCCCATGTTCTGTGTCTGTGTGTTCAAAACGGGGACGGGCACTACATTCGCTTGGATTTCTGGGAGTTGTGGTAACTCAAGTTTAGACGGATACAGAAGCACCCCAGTGGATGTGAAAGGAACTGAAATATACTATCGGCTTTTCTCTGATATATTGAAAAAGAACAGACGTGTATATGACAAATCATCTATGGTAAAATTTGTAAATGGTATACTATGAAACTGATATACTGTGGAACACTCCTTTAACAATGCGTGTGAGTGTGTGTGGGTGTGAGTCAGTGACTGCTCTATCAAATGCGATTACATTTGTGTGGTGCAGATGGCTCAGTGGGTAGGGAGTCAGACTTGTAGTCAGAAGGTTGCCAGTTCGATTCCCGACTGAGCCAAATGTTGTTGTGTCCTTGGACAAGACACTTTACCCTAATTGCTCCCAGGTCGTTGCTGTAAATAAGAAATTGTTCTTAGTCAACTTACCTGGTTAAATAAAGGTTAAATAAAAAAAAAGTGTGTGTGTTGGTTTAAATAACCACTCTGGTCACAGTTTATGGTAAGGGTACATGAATTCATGCATGAATTAATTGATGTATGCAGGACTACTAACAGAAATGTCTTGGCCCCTGAAAAGGTCCAGTGAATGGTCCGCCCCCGGAGCACTTTTGACGTATTCCTGGCCTTCATGGGCCCCTCCCGTTGGCTGGGCCCCAGAAAGCTTTCCCCCCCCTTATGGGCGGCCCTGGATGTATGTATTGTTATTACTATCTGGCAGAATGTTATTTTCACCTTAAAACACCAACTTTCGTATGTTAAAACTAACGACGTCCTGGCAAGATCCTTGATTAGCTTACTAGGTTTCTAGGAGAAAAATGTTCTTGCCTGCCAGCCAGTAGTTGTGATGTCACATGCGAAGTATGAATAAAGGGCAATATGAACAGTGAGCTTTGTGTTTAAACTGATATAATCTTTATTTCATTTTTATTTTATTTCTCCCTCTGACCGCTGAACACTCTTTGTCAGTCTGTTCGAAAAGCACCCTACCTACCTCCCCCATACCTCACACACATCAGCAACCTCCCCCCACACCTCCCCCACAACCCACACCTCCCCCTCATCAAACCTGTCCAATCATCAGTGAGGACTCATATAGATTGTAGCCTGAAATGTCTTGCCTTATTTGTTAGAAGATATGTTACCTGCGCCCGTGTTTGTATAAAACATATTATACCACCAAAGGAAGAGAAATACAAGCTTTCTATCGAGGAATTACTGCCAAGCCAAAGAAGTGAACTCAATGACACTTTTTGTCCGTATAATTTAAAACATTTCCTAAAATATTAAAATATGTGAAATTTGTTTGTTTTATCTAAAACAAAATGGTGCTTTAAACCATTTTCTGTGGAAATGCCTGAGAAAAACATCAGTATTATTTCTTGGAGCACAGAGTACACACCTGCGTTCGTGTATTTACGGGTACAATTTCTATTATTTTTTGAGTTTTTCAAAAAAATGCGATGTCTGTTTGAATACAATAATATTGACTAAATGTTGTGCTCAGATTAAATATTGCACAGTAGAATGTGGATGCGTTTTCAGACCATTTCAAATGGTCTAGCGCCACTCTCTGTCTGTAGTATTCCACTACATGTTCCCTTAAATATTGATGCGGTACAAGTACCTCAAAATTAGATGAGAAATCTGTACGTGTCTTTCTTGTGTCTGACACATGTTTCTCTATTGTGTGTTAGAAGTCTTGGGATTTTGATGGACAAAAGCAATTTGTGGCACGAATGCAGCTACAACCAAATTGCACACACCAACTTACGGCTGTTTAACACCAACCCCAGTTTAAATAGTTTACCACCATCATCAGTAGGGATTCTCAACTGTCAGGGATGTGATATAATTAAAGTGTACACAGTAGGCTTGATGCCACCACAAACAAGTTACCAAACAAAATATAAAAATCCCAATTTGTCATGTCCGATTGCCCTCAAGCCTCGTCACATCAGCAACCCCTCAGCAGGTGGAAGATGTTCACGTTTCCTCTCCGAACCTGTCACCGTGCCGTCCGATTCTTATCACATGGCGCATTCAACATGTAAGCCTAAAATGAATACACGCGTGTGAGTCTACACAACCATTATTGAATTCACAGGTACTCGACCTGCGCGCAAGGAGGCAGTAGAGAGCAACGTGACAAGGTACCAGTGTCCGACTACGCACTTGCAAGGCCCAGACAGCTCTAACAATTTGCACCCCCAAGCATCAACGGAACACAGAGACTGGAGCGAGCCCTTCCCTAGGCTCATTGTAAAACACCACAAATGAAAATAACACACACACACACACACACACACACACACACACACACACACACACACACACACACAAGTACACACAAACCCTGTTAGAGCTGAGTCAGTGGTTTAGTATTTCAGCGTCTGCATGACTCGGCCTCTCAGATCAATTACATTAGATAACAGTTTGACCCACCTTATTTGCAGCTTCCATCCATCAAATTATGCACGTCTGAAAGCTGGTGTGACACGCCATTAATTAAGGTCATTTTTGGACGCAAACCCTGTCCTGGATGTTTAGCAGTAATTGGAGACCATGTTGAGGGTAGTGCAATGAGTTGGATTTCTATTTCCTTGGAGGTGGTTCAGCCCATTAGCACAGTCTGTGGCCCAAATCAGACCTATTACATTTATTATACAGTCTCTTGTTGCCCCAGAATCATAAACGGTCTGTCACTAGGTGGTCTTAATGGTCTTAATGGGGCGGAGATGGCTCAGTGGGTAGGGAGTCAGACGTGTAGTCAGAAGGTTGCCAGTTCGATTCCCGACTGAGCCAAATGTCGTTGTGTCTTGGGCAAGACACTTTACCCTAATTGCTCCCAGGTCGTTGCTGTAAATAAGAAACTGTTCTTAGTCAACTTACCTGGTTAAATAAAGGTTAAATAAAAAAAAATAAAAAAATGTAAATGTGAACCCCACAGACAGCGTATGGAAACTCTGCCATAACAACACAGTTGCGCACTCTCCCTTTTCTTTTAATAGCAGCCATTACATATTTGTCTCTTGCTGTCCCCCCCCCCCCC
>JACXGM010013920.1:10021-22676 GCA_016801145.1 Umbra pygmaea | reverse complement strand
CAAAGAGGTCAGAAAGTCAGTGGCCTAACTGCATGTGATTTATAAAAGTACAAAATTGATTTAATTGGGAGCAGTTTCATCAAAAAGTAAACACAATATAAATCAATGGTATTTTGGCCATCACATTTTTCAAATAGGTAAACAAGGAAGTTAAATGATTGATATGGTATGAGCCAGAGAGTGTGTGCTGGTAAAAAGTTATATATCTGTAACTGTAAATTGGAAATTAAAAAATAGCTCTCTGAAAGTAACGTGCCATGTGCCATACAAACCTATTTAATTTAGTAATTTCTCATATAATTTGAGGTGCATTACTCAGTCTCCACTCTAGACTCATATTTCTAGGTTAGCTCTCTCACCCAAACGAGGGAGCATCACTCGAAGCACTGCAGTATTTACAAGAAGCTGTATGCTATCTTCTGGATGTTGTTTTACAAATATATTCTTTATGATTTTTGTAGCCGAATTGTATTACTGAAGATTTTGCAGACACCTTCTCCCGCTCCCAGACAAATACAGCTCATTTTCTTGGGAGTGCGAGTGAAAGAGGGTGGGGATGGGTGACAGCGGTAACAAATGGGTGACAGCGGTAACAAAATACAGACCGGTCTCGAGTACTACAACACTGTCTGCAAGGACTGGCAAATCAGTCGGCGTCGCAATTTGGGCGTGTTGAGCGACCAGAGCGTCAAGCAGAAAGGTTTACCTATACGTACACACCGCCACAGACTTGAGCTCCCAAAGTTACCGGAAATCATTCATTTTCAATGGAAGCCAGCTTCTCTCAGCTGCAAGGACCGGCAAATCAGTCTGCGTCGCGTTTTGGACGTTTTGGGCGTGTTGAGCGACCAGAGCGTCAAGCAGAAAAGTTGAAGTTTGTTCAATTTTATGGTAATGAGTTATGACGCGGTTCAGCGGCTAATGACCAGCAACCAATCGAAACATAGACGTCCTTTGTGCTGGCTGATCCCAGAGAAACATTTGATGTAAACTTTCGTTCTAACCAAAACAATAAAGCAGCACCCAACACAACAACTTTGCGATGATCCATAATGATCCAGTGATACACATATGAGGATGAGTTCAACTCTTATTGGAAATGTGTTCCCTCGATTTAAGCGGGAATACAATTAATTTGCTCACAATATGTTTAAGTAGGCTACGTATGCATTTCCTGCCCTATTTTTACAGTCTGATCATACCATGTCAGAGCGGCGAAAGCGCCCAAAGCGTCAAAAGCTTCCCTACACTTTTTTCACAAGCGTCCTTGACAGGGCGTCCAGAGCTTCTTTGGAAGCTCAAGTCTGTGGCGGTGTGTACGTACAGTTTGTTCAACTTTATGGTAATGAGCTATGATGCGGTTCAGTGGCTAACGACCAGCAACCAATCTAAGTATAGACGGGAATGCAATTCATTTGCTCACGATAGATTTAAGTAGGCTACGTATGCTAGTCCTGCCTATTTTTACAGTCTGATCATACCACATCAGAGCGGTCAAAGCGTCTAAAGCTTCCCCGTACTTTTTTGACAAGCGTCCTTGACAGAGCGTCTAGAGCTTCTTTGGAAGCTGAAGTCTGTGGTGGTGTGTACGTACAGTAAGGCACGTTCACACAGGTGAGCAGGGAACCCTGGGCATCTTTTTTTTATTTTTCATCATAACTGTGGCCTTACTTGCCCACCGGCCATAAGCGGTTAGTGACTTAACAACTGTTCCACAAGTGCATGTTCATTACTTGTTTATGGTTCAATGAACAAGCATGGAAAACATTGTTTAAACCCTTTACATTGAATATCTGTATAGATATTCAGACTTTTACAAATTTCCTTTCTTGAATAAGGGACATTTCTTTTTTTGCTGAGTTTAGCAAGATGGCCTGCACATACAGTAACATGGCCTGCACATACATTACATTTTCATAGCTAGCTAGTCAGCCTCTGTAGATAATTAATGAGAGGTCAGTGATGTTATAAAAATGTAGGACAATGTTACATTTGTATTCTATATGGAAATGTCTTAGTATTTTTATTTCCTACAGACAAGGGACAGGGTAATGTAACACATTAGAATTTAACTGAATACAACTCCCTGTGCTTGTACAGCATGGATGGGAGATGTTGACAGACAGTGCACATTATTATACACTGAGGAGAATGTATCTGAGGAGAATGATTTGCACCACTGAGCTTGTGATGTCACTTGCTCATTCTTACCACTAGTAAAACATGAAAAGGCAGCCCCCGCTCAACATGGCTGCGCTGAGCAGTGACCTCTAGACCAGTGGTTCTCCACCTTTTGCAACTCAAGGCCCACCAATGACACTTCAAAAACATTTTGACGACCACCTTTCCAAATATGGTAGTTTGAACACAGAATTAACTGTTAATCTGTTATGCCATTGTAGCAGACTAAATCAGCTATATAGATGAAAATTGTCCTTGTATAAAAGAGACTTGGCAGGTTTACTCACTAACCATTTATTCCTGTAACAATAACAGATTTATATTTGTTTTATTTGGTAAGAGAACATGCATGTGTTTTATGTTTATTTATACAACGACAAAAACATTTTACATGCAAAGATTTCAGCACTGGACAGCACCAAGCGCTCAGCCTTAACAACACAATACATATGTATGCATACTTCACACTTAAATAAATGATTAAAACGAACACCACATAACAATAATGGATTAAAAGTAGCTTAATGCAGGAAACTGCACTCATGACCCAGATGATGGCAGTCTGAGTGATATGTGTAAAACACTGGACAACACCATTTGCTCAGAATTAACACAATTTGCAAAATCAGAATAGTGCATTCTTCACACTGTGATCGAGTCCAGACCTTTTTATATTGTTTATTACATATCCACAATATCACATTAGTCCAGACCTTCATGCCATCAGTCTGAAGGTCTAGCTATGCAAGACTAGGGGGGCTAAACCGGAGCTATTGAAAATTCAGACAGGGTATTGCCCCCCTAGCCCCGGTGTAGCGCCGTCACTAGTTGTGACGTGATTGGTGTTGCAACTTTTATTTAATGTTACAAATTTTACTTTTTATGCATCTTGACTTGACTTGAGTGTTTTTGATCAAATAAAGTCATAAGAACAATTTGATAATTAGAAATAACAAAAATTAGAAATAAATAAAAATGTATTTGTGGGTTGTCTACCACTGCCTACACAGCCCACCAGATGGCACTCCTAGGCCCACTAGTGGGCCGCGGCGCACCGGTTGAGAATCGCTGCTCTAGACTACCAGGTTTAAATGTATGCCGCAAAACAAAATTCTAAATCCAGTCCACAATGATGCACCTGTACTGTGATTGATTTAGACCATTAGTGAGAGCTGGCATTAACAGAACTGAGACTGGACTCCATTATGTATTTAGTATTCTAAGTATATATTCGGTATGGTTTGTGTTTCAGTACATTGAATGTTGTTTTCTGTTATATATAATGTCCCTTTAAGCGCTTGTGACACCTCTGTCTGGTTTGGCCGTTTCTAGATTAGGGTAGGTTGGTATCTTGTAGATCTGATGATTAATGATTATGTTCAGCCGTTTTCAATTAGCAGTTAGTTTGCTCATTATAAAAGAAGGCCAAACTAGAGAGAGGTGTCAGTCATTGATTTACACTACGTTCTGTTGGTTTGTGAGAAGGCGATCTGGGAGCACCATTAACTTAAGTTGTGAAATGTGTGTTGCTGCAGTTTGGAAGTTTATGCATACACTCTGTACTTATAAGTTAGCTATCAGCATTCCATGCCACTGTGAGAGCATGGTAATATATTTGGTATTATAGTGCACTCGCATTTACTGGTTCACCTGCAACTAAACTAGGCTGTGAAAAGAGTATGGTATGTTTATGCGTACATTCTACCTGTTTATAAATTTATTTGTTTTCAGTGTTTATGACACTGTGAGAGCATACTAAGTTATATAACTATACTTGTGCACTCGCTTCGGCTGTACCCTGCACCTGAAATATATGTCCCCCGGACTTGTGTCCATTAAAACTGCAAACCATCTACCTGCTTCGGTCTCCCTCTCTCCTTCTACCTTCTCCACACCCTATAATGTGACAACTAGACGATACTCATTGCCAATCTCCCTCCACTTCGCCCACTTGTGGGTTTAAATCAAAATCACCCACTATTCAATGTGAACTTCAGGTGTGTGTGTACTGGTGGTGTATAAATCCAACATTATTTGTAAACCAGTCAGTCAATTTACACATTTATTTTTGATCAACTCGAGCAAAGCCATTATTGTGACAATGTTAATAAAATAATGTTCTATTTAAGTCTTATATTGGAGAGTTTTAAATGGTATGTTCTCTCTGTGTTATTTAAACTTTTGACAGAATGCACATTAGCCTAACAGTATGGAAACTACAAATACACACTAACAATCAAAGGTTGTACCCAGAAATGTTAATGTTTTTGATCGAAATCCATCCATCCATCCATTTTCGTCCGCTTATCCAGGATCGGGTCGCGGGGGCAGCAGCTCCAGCAGGGGACCCCAAACTTCCTTTTCCTGAGTCACATTAACCAGCTCCAACTGGAGGATTCCGAGGTGTTCCCAGGCCAGGTTGCAGATATAATCTCGCCACGTAGTCCTGGGTTTTCCCCGAGGCCTCCTGCCAGCTGGACGTGCCTGGAACATGTCCCTAGGGAGGCGCCCAGGGGGCATCCTTACCAGATGCCAAAACCACCTCAACTGGCTCTTTTCGACCAATGTGATATCATTATGAATTCCCCATGAATTGATGACTGACAATCTTGTTAGAATTAGGCAAAGCTTTACAATCTGTTGAAGTAAACGAAACGGCTAGTTAATGGGATGATTTTTCACCTATGCTCTGAATTTGACTCTGTAATGGCATATTCACGTAACACATAGATTACATTCATTGCTAATCATTTGATTAATTGTGATGGCAAACAGAGTATCATCAATAAACTATATATACTATAAAAAATAGTCCTATTCCTGATACTTGGTAGACTACCATGGAAGTTGCTGGCAGGAATATTTTTTGCCTTATAGGTGTTAACTTAGGCCTACATAGTGGCTTTAATACTGTGCCAGTATACTGTGACTATCTCTGTGGATGGTTCCCATTGCCTGCTGTTTTGAATCTCTCAGATGAAGTAATGGAGTTGACTGTGTGTTAGTTAATTTTTTTTTCGCGAGCAACAGAGGTGTACTGAGAGTCGCTTGCGTTGGAATGCATTGTCTGACTTTGTTGAGTAAGACCAGCGCACATATCGTTTGATATGTTATTTATATTAATTATATTAATTATATGAAATAAATTGACACGTCTAAACGTATCTTATGTTCTATTTTGCCTGCAGCATTTTTCTGTGTGCACAATAGACTGTGCTCAAGTCTGCTGCAGAATCGCGACCAGCAGTTCAAATAAACTACTGAATAGAAGTAACTCCACGATGCCTGGCTCTTGAGTCGGTAGAAAGAAATGTTCCAAATTAATACATGGCCCCACTACACTTGCGCTAATAAAACACAGAACGAGAACGTGGAGATTAACTTCTCAATAAGAGTGGGTTGTTATCGTTGCTTTGAGGAAGGCTACTGAAAAATGCGCAATCTAATAGGTACTGATCACAAGTAATACGTTTTAGTGAACAAAACTGTAAGGACACAAATAAAATATATGTATATATTAGCTAAGTAAATGAAATATAAACAAGACTCAAAACTAAGCTAACTAACGAACAAAGTACTGTGTTGCTGTGAACTCATGGAGCTCCCGCAATCACCTGCTATTACTGTAATCTAGCAGCTGTTGCTAACTAAAATGTTGCACAGAGAAAGTATTTATGGCTTCTTTCGACAAAATACAATGGAACAAAAATAGCATGACTGCCGCAATTGTTTAAGACCTTAGAAAATGATATTTAAGACTTAGACAGTTTTAGACCGTAAATTCTGGAAAACGATATTAAGTCTATTTAAGACTTTAAGGATCTGCAGACACTAATCACATTCAATATTTTATATCCCTGAAATTATTTCTGTGGTAAAAATAAAAATATGTGTAATAAGTTTACTATGAATTAATAAAATACATTATCCCTTAAATGTCACCCTTAATATTTTGAACATGTTCGTTCATCTTGGCTCAAATCTACTTGCTGTTAAACTTATCATCCGGATACTTTGCGTTAATTACAAGTGAGATAATTTAATATTTCATCTCAAATTAATATTGTTTGTCTAATTATTTATGCATTCGCTGTACCTATGACAGTGGCTGGTTGTCACGAAGATGACAGATTTGACGTGTTTCCCCCTTTTGCAGCAACTTTCCTCTGCAGACAGAGTGCCCATCCTTGATTAAATTGCCCTCAGGACTCTTGTAATAGCCAAAATATTACCACATCTCAGATTTTGTTTTCTTGGATGGCTGAAAAATCTCCAGAGCGCTGTCACTGCCTTCTGCCTTCTGCCTTGACTTCTCGAGCAAAAAACAATATTGCATGCGCGTACCTGCGTCAGACTGATTCTGGCTGGACAGGATTTACAGTGAGTTTTCAAAATCACGGTAATCAAACATGGTTTTAATGAAAATTACATTTTAAACGGTATTACTGACAGTACAGACATTTCATTGTGGTTCATTGTCCACTCGGGTTCAATGCCCCCAACCTCCACAAGGATGCACGCAAAGCTTCGCCAGAGGCCTGAGTTAAAGGTCTGTTGGACAGGGGCCTCCTCCAGACGTTCCCAATTCACCCGCACTACCCGTTTGGATTTACCAGGTCTGTCCAGAGTCTTCCCCACCCCCTGACCCAACTCATCACCAGATGGTGATCGGTTGACTGCTCCGCCCCTCTCTTCACCCGAGTGTCCGAAACATACGGCCTCAAATCAGATGAAACGATTATAAACTCTATCATTGACCTTCTGCCTAGGGTGCTCTGGTACCAAGTACACTTATGAGCATCCCTATGTTCGAACATGGTGTTTGTTATAGACAATCCATGACTAGCACAGAAGTCCAACAACAAACAACCACTCTGGTTTAAATGAGGGAGGTCGTTTATCCCAATCACGCCTCTCAATGTGTCTCAATCATTGCCCACGTGTGCGTTGAAGTCCACCAGCAGAACTATGGAATCCCCAACTGGAGCCCCATACAGGACTCCATTCAATTTATTTATTTATTTATTTAACCTTTATTTAACCAGGTAAGTTGACTAAGAACAATTTCTTATTTACAGCAACGACCTGGGAGCAATTAGGGTAAAGTGTCTTGCCCAAGGACACAACAACATTTGGCTCAGTCGGGAATCGAACTGGCAACCTTCTGACTACTAGTCTGACTCCCTACCCACTGAGCCATCTGCGCCCCTAATTCAAGGTCTCCAAGAAGGCCGAATACTCTGAACTCCTGTTTGGTGCATATGCTTTTTTCCCCAGCAACCCGCAGGTGCAGGGAGGCGAACCTCTCGGCCACCGGGGTAAACTCCAACGTAGCGGTGCTCAGCCGGGGGCTTGTGAGAATCCCCACACCCGCCCGGCGCCTCACAAACTGGGCAACTCCAGAGAAGAAAAGAGTCCAACCCCTATCCAGGAGAATGGTTCCAGAACCGAGACTGTACGTAGAGGTAAGCCCCACCAGATCTAATTGGTAGCGCTCCACCTCCCGCAACAGTTCCGGCTCCTTCCCCACAGAGAGGTGACGTTCCACGTCCCCAGAGCCAGCCTCTGCTGCCCAGGTCTGGTCCGTCGAGGCCCCTGACCTTCACTACCACCCATTTGGCAGCGCACCCGACCCCAGCGGTTCCTCCCACAGGTGATGGGCCCAGGGGATGGAGAGGGAGGTGCCACGTTGCTTCTTCGGGCTGTGCACGGCCGGGCTCCGTGGCAAACCCGGCCACCAGGCGCTCATGACGAGCCCTCCATCCAGGACTGGCTCCAGACGGGGGCCCCGGGCTTCCTCCGGGCAGGGTCTTTCTTCCTCTTCCTCGCTTCTTCATTTGAGTTTTGGTGAACCATTCTTTGTCTGGCCCCTCACCTGAGACCACTTTGCCAAGGGAGACCCTACCAGGAGCACAAAACTTGATTGAAATGCATACCTCAATTCACCATGGGGCATTAAATTAAAATAAATATATATCCAAGAAATTACCTACGTTGCAAACCACTGTTGGAAATTACAGATTTTGGTTACACTTTATTTGGAGAGTCTGACATTCCATCTGTATGTGCTCCACAGATAGTTTGTTGATGATATGACTATCAACAAACTATCAACAAACCATCTGTTGATAAGCAACTAATTGTGTATTTTAAGGGTAGGGGTAAGTTTAGAATATGTTTTAGGGTAATGGTTAAGGTTAGGTTTAACATAAGGGGAATGGTTAAGTTTAGGATTAGGGTTAGGGTTAGTAGATAGTTTGTTAAAATGTTGTTGACAGTATGCAGATAATATGTAGAGCATCTACTGATGGACTCTCAAAATAAAGTGTTACCCAGATTTTTATTCATTATTGAATTTTTTTTTTTTTTTACTTACTTACTTACTTTTTTTTCAGTTTTTCAGTGTCCTAATAATGAAGTCCGAGCTCATCTGTAATTAATTAAAGTTAAAATATAATTAAAGTTTTGATTATATTTTCTTATCAATGTAATGCCACTTAGGCGAATGAAGGTATGAATTTCTCTCAAAACACATGAAAATTCCTGGGTGACCCCAAACTTTAGAATTAACTCAATCAATATATAATAATGTATAAGTAATGGTGTTGTTCAAAGACTTTGAGAGAAAGGGAATGTCTGGTATAGAGCAGCTTGATGCAACATAGTATTGCCTAGAACTCATTAGATCCAACTGACTCTGTAAGAGATGTCTTGTGTGCTCATGTCGGAGCTCTTTGAAGTCTGGCTTCTTCCTATCTGCACCAGTTGAGATGGGAGGGAGTTTTATATTTTATAGCTTTAATTGATCATGAGAAAACCTATTCTCTACAATAAATCTCTCTCTCAACCATTAAATCCTTATACTTCCACCAGAGACCAACACAATCCTGGAGACTGGTGACCACTAGAAGAACATTCACTGAATATTACTATCACCTTGACAACAAAACAAGCAATGGAATTTACTTACAACATATTTTTTATTTCACTTTCATTTTACCAGGTAAGTCGATTCGAGAAACAATTGTTATTTGCAATGATGACCTGGCCAGGTCATGACCATTCAAAAAAAAACAAAGTTACACAGAGTACACAAAAGAAAATAGATGGGTACAACAGAAAGTCAATGAGGTTAGATCAGTAAAATACCCCATATACAGTTGGGCATCCTTGACTGGTAATTCACATACAATACTTTAAAAACATAAAGTATATACTATAATCAGAGAAATAACTCAAAATATGAACATGTGAGAAACACTGTACTTTTTTGCCCCCATTTCCTCCCCTCCCAATTCCCACTATCCCTGCTTTGTCAGCAGCTCCACAACTGCTTGGACAATTGTGTTGTATGGCCAGGGGCACGCACAAGGTTCATCCAACCATATGTCACCCAGCCGCCAATTACAATGCTAAAAAAAAAAAGGGAACACTTAAACAACACAATGTAACTCCAATCAATCACACTTCTGTGAAATCACACTGTCCACTTAGGAAGCAACACTGATTGACAATCAATTTCCCATGCTGTTGTGCAAATGGAGCAGACAACAGGTGGAAATTATTGGCAATTAGCAAGACACCCCCAATAAAGGAGTCGTTCTGCAGGTGGTGACCACAGACCACTTCTAAGTTCCTATGCTTCCTGGCTGATGTTCTGGTCACTTTTGAATGCTGGCGGTGCTTTCACTCTAGTGGTAGCATGAGACGGAGTCTACAACCCACACAAGTGGCTCAGGTAGTGCAGCTCATCCAGGATGGCACATCAATGCGAGCTATGGCAAGAAGGTTTGCTCTGTCTGTCAGTGTAGTGTCCAGAGCATGGAGGCGCTACCAGGAGACAGGCCAGTACGTCAGGAGACGTAAAGGAGGCCGTAGGAGGGCAACAACCCAGCAGCAGGACCGCTACCTCCACCTTTGTGCAAGGAGGAGCAGGAGGAGCACTGTCAGAGCCCTGCAAAATGACCTTTAGCAGGCCACAAATGTGCATGTGTCCCCAAATGGTCAGAAACAGACTTCATGAGGGTGGTATGAGGGCCCGACGTACACAGGTAGGGGTTGTGCTTACAGGACATTTGGCTTTTGCCAGAGAACACCAAGTTTGGCAAATTTGCCACTGGCGCGCCATGCTCTTCACAGATGAAAGCAGGTTCACACTGAGCACATGTGACAGACGTGACAGAGTCTGGAGCCGCCGTGGAGAACGTTCTGCTGTCTGCAACATCCTCCAGCATGACCAGTTTAGCGGTGGGTCAGTAATGGTGTGGAGTGGCATTTCTTTGGGGGGGACCCACAGCCCTCCATGTGCTCACCAGAGGTAGCCTGACTGCCATTAGGTACCGAGATGAGATCCTCAGACCCCCTGTGAAACCATATGCTGGTGCGGTTGGCCCTGGGTTCCTCCTAATGTAAGACAATGCTAGACCTCACGTGGCTGAAGTGTGTCAGCAGTTCCTGCAAGAGGAAGGCATTGATGCTATGGACTGGCCCGACTGTTCCCCAGACTTGAATCCGATTGAGCACATCTGGCACATCATGTCTCGCTCCATCCACCAATGCCACGTTGCACCACAGACTGTCCAGGAGTTGGCGGATGCTTTAGTCCAGGTCTGGTAGGACCTCAGGAGACCATCCGCCACCTCATCAGGAGTATGCCCAGGCATTTTAGGGAGGTCATACGGGCATGTGGAGGCCACACACACTACTGAGCCTCATTTTGACTTGTTTTAAGGACAAACAAATTACATCAAAGCTGGATCATTCTGTAGTGTGGTTTTCCACTTTGGTTTTGAGTGTGACTCCATATTCAGACCTCCATGGGTTGATAAATTTGATCTGCATTGATAATTTTTGTGTGACTTTGTTGTCAACATATTCAACTATGTAAAGACAAAAGTATTTCATACGATTAGTTCATTCATTTAGATCTAGGATGTGTTATCTTATTGTTCCCTTTATTTTTGAGCAGTGTATTTTCGCACGGCTCATTCAACAAGAAAGTCTTCAGTCAGATCATGCATGGGATGATTATGTTCACTGACTATACTTCCGCAATTGAATATACAGGTGCCCGGTCTTGACACAATGAGTCACTGGAGAGTGATGTGGCAGGATAGATAATCTGATATATCTAACCCGAATCCCGCTCAACGCTATGCCAATTTGCGCTGCCTTGTGCAGGAGGTCCAGGGAAAGCCAGCTACTGAGGTCAATTCTAAGAGTTGATAAACAATTTGTACATCATTTTAAAGCTTTTAATCTCCTCTTAACATTGGTGGATTGTGGTGAATGTGACTAACTATGAAAGTACAAGTTACACAGATAGGTTAGCTGGCCAGCAGTCAATCCCTGGCTTCTCCAGAATCAGATTATTCCAGAATCAGATTATACAAACAATTTTTAGTTGTGTGCTTTAATCATCCCTGTCTTTGTATAGCCTCTTTGGCAGAAAGAGCTGCCAGCCAGTCAGAGAGGCAGGTAGTAAAGAAGTTGGAGGAGAGAGTAAAAGCACTGTTGCAATAAAGAAATAGGGGAATGATCCAGGATAGAGAGGTAAGGAAAATGAGGAGGAAAAAGTGGTCAATACAAAAGTATGAAGTCACTCTATATTATCCAGTTTATGTAGTTATTTGAAACACTGGTTTATTAATTTATAGTAAAATAATATGCCATGTTAATGGTGCTTGATATAGGGTATGTTACTCTTTTTTCATTTGAATTCAACTTTTATATTATACAAACATATAGACACAAATGTAACAATTTGAATTACTTTTCCTAAATTACAGTTCAAGTAAAGAAATCTGTCAATTGAATGAATAAATAATGCATAATCAATAGCTTTCCCATGATGAGAATACACACATGCACCATAATATTTTTGTTCAATACATCAATTTGACTGATTTCCACATATAAACTGGTAACATTCATTAAATGTTTGCATCAATTGAATGATTCATTTACAGCATATGACCTGAAACTTAGTAACTACTTTGAAACTGCTGATTTTCTATTTATATTCTGTATAGATTAAGATGAAATAAATTGGTACATGTGTTAGATTAGCAGAATGTCAAGACAAATCTGGCATTGTAAGACAAAAGGACTGCAGGCACGGTATAATTTTAATAGTATCAGAATATTTTGGATGGAGCCCAGAATACATTATATAATGGGGGACATTATTACTTGCAATTATCCTGAGTAAATTTACTTAGAATGGCATGTTTACTTCTTTGCACAGTTTAAATTAGTGAATACAAATGTGTTGTTAGAACAAAGGCACAATTCAGATATTAATAGAACTGTCCATAGAGAATCGTCCAATAAATGGTTGGGCTTGCCGTGTGTGTGTGTGTGTGTGTGTGTGTGTGTGTGTGTGTGTGTGTGTGTGTGTGTGTGTGTGTGTGTGTGTGTGTGTGTGTGTGTGTGTGTGTGTGTGTGTGTGTGTGTGTGTGTGTGTGTGTGTGTG
>JACXGM010013919.1:0-22576 GCA_016801145.1 Umbra pygmaea | reverse complement strand
TTTGTTCCTACCCTCACCTATGGTCATGAAGGCTGGGTCATGACCGAAAGAACGAGATCCAGGGTACAAGCGGCCGAAATGGGTTTCCTCAGGAGGGTGGCGGGCGTCTCCCTTAGAGATAGGGTGAGAAGCTCAGTCATCCGTGAGGATCTCAGAGTAGAGCCGCTGCTCCTTTGCGTCGAAAGGAGCCAGCTGAGGTGGTTTGGGCATCTGGTAAGGATGCCCCTGGACGCCTCCCTAGGGAGGTGTTCCAGGCACGTCTAGCTGGGAGGAGGCCTCGGGGAAGACCCAGGACTAGGTGGCGGGATTATATCTCCAACCTGGCCTTGGAACGCCTCGGGATCCCCCAGTCGGAGCTGGTTAATGTGGCTCGGGAAAAGGACGTTTGGGGTCCCCTGCTGGAGCTGCTGCCCCCGCGACCCGATACTGGATAAGCGGACGAAAATGGATGGATGGATGGATGGTAAAAGCAACACAGCTCATCACCCTGAACACACCTGTCAAACATGGTGTTGGCAGCATCATGTTTTGGGCCTGCTTTTCTTCAGCAGGGACAGTGAAGATGGTTAAAATTGATGGGAAGATGGATGGAGCCAAATACAGGACCATTCTGGAAGAAAACCTGATGGAGTCTGCAAAAGACCTGAGATTGGGATGGAGATTTGTCTTCCAACAAGACAATGATCCAAAACACAAATCAAAATCTACAATGGAATGGTTCACAAATAAACATATCCAGGTGTTAGAATGGCCAAGTCAAAGTCCAGACCTGAATCCAATCGAGAATCTGTGGAAAGAACTGAAAACTGCTGTTCACAAACGCTCTCCATCCAACCTCACTGAGGTCGAGTTGTTTTGCAAGGAGGAATGGGCAAAAATTTCAGTCTCTTGATGTGCAAAACTGATAGAGACATACCCCAAGCGACTTACAGCTGTAATCGCAGCAAAAGGTGGTGCTACAAAGTATTAACTTAAGGGGGCTGAATAATGTTGCTTGCCCAATTTTTCCGTTTTTTATTTGTTAAAAAAGTTTGAAATATCCAATAAATTTTGTTCAACTTCATGAGTGTCCCACAAAAAATTACAGTTTCATATCTTTATGTTTGAAGCCTGAAATGTGGCAAAAGGTTGAAAAGTTCAAGGGGGCCGAATACTTTCGCAAGCCACTGTACCTTGGGTCTAGTAACTTGATACAGCTCTGACCCCAATATGAATATATAATCTGCCTCTGGGGGCAGAAAAACCCTAGTCCCCCGGCACATAAACTATTGCAGTATAACATCTGGGGCTGAGACGGAGGGGGACAAGACACGTGGTCCTGCGCAAGGAAAACCTGGGGCAGGAGCAAGCTGGCCATTCTCTTTTAGCCCCCTGGGCCAGACTACACTATACTATAGAACTTACTGAAGAGATGAGTCTTCAGCATAGACTTAAATGTTGAGACTGAGTCTGCATCTCTCACATGGGTTGGCAGATCATTCCACAGAATTGGAGCTCTATATGAGAAAGCCCTTCCACCAGCTGTTTGTTTACAAATTCTAGGAACAGTGAGGAGGCTGGCATCTTGTGAACATAATGTACGTGTGGGTATGTATGGTTGCACCAAATCAGACAGATAAGTACGGGTAAGTCCATGTAGTGCTTTGTATGTTAATAGTAAAACTTTGAAATCAGCCCTAGCCTTAATGGGCAGCCAGTTTGGAAGGCTAGAATTGGGGTAATGTGTTCTGATTTTGCAGTTCTAGTCAGAATTCTGGCAGCTGTGTTAAACACTAACTGAAGTTTTTTTAGGGTTTTGTCTGGGTAGCCAGAAAAGAGAGCATAACAATAATCCAATCTTAAGGTAACAAAGACATGGATTAACTTTTCTGCATCATTCTTTGACAGAGAGTTTAGAATTTTTGCAATGTTTTATCTGTCATCCAACTCTTTATATCCAAAACACAGGCTTCCAGGGTGTGCAGTTTTGGGGATTCTGCCTTTTTCACTGAAATGTACAGCTGTGTGTCATCAGCATAGCTGTGAAAGTTGACATTTTGTTTCCGGATGACATCACCAAGAGGCAACATGTATAGCGAGAACAGTAGCGGTCCCAAAACAGAACCTTGTGGAACACCAAAGCATACCTTTGATTATTTGGAGGACAGACCATCCACAGATACAAACTGATATCTTTCCAATAGATAGAATTGGAACCATGCTAAAACATGTCCACGTAGCCCTATATAGGTTTCCAATCTGTCTAGAAGAATGTTGTGGTCAATGGTATCGAAGGAAGCACTCAGGTCCAGCACTCATGATTCATTACAATAATCATTGTTAATTAATTGCATATGTAGTGTGTCCATGTTCATGTGTTGCTAAAATTAGTCTTTTGTTGGATAAAACAGACCCTAGTTAATGTTTTTCAAAATGTAAGTGTTTTCACATGAGACACTGACAATATATTCAATCAAATTGTGTGTACAACAAAGTGGTCTCAGGTGAGGCACCAGACAAAGGATGGTTCAAAAAACCCTATGAACAATCGACGTAGTAAAAGAGAGACCCTGCCCGGAGACAGCCCGGGGCCCCCGTCTGGAGCCAGGCCCGGATGGAGGGCTCGTCAGCGAGCGCCTGGTGGCCGGGTTTGCCACGGAGCCCTCACAAGTCCCGGCTGAGCGCCGCTACGTTGGAGTTTACCCCGGTGGATGAGAGGGTTGCCTCCCTGCGCCTGCGGGTTGTGGGGGGGAAAACTCTGACTATTGTTTGTGCATATGCACCAAACAGGAGTTCAGAGTATTCTGCCTTCTTGGAGACCTTGAATGGAGTCCTATATGGGGCTCCAGTTGGGGATTTCATAGTTCTGCTGGGGGACTTCAACGCACACGTGGGCAATGATGGAGACACGTGGAGAGGCGTGATTGGGAAGAACGGCCTCCCTGATCTAAACCTGAGTGGTTGTTCGTTGTTGGACTTCTGTGCTAGTCATGGGTTGTCTATAACGAACACCATGTTCGAGCATAGAGACGCTCATAAGTGTACTTGGTACCAGAGCACCCTAGGGTCTTGGGTGCCTCAAGAGCAGTAACCCACGAACACCGTGGTGGACACCGGTGGTCAGGGAAGCCGTCCGACTGAAGGAGTGTTTCTGGGATATGTTATCCCGGAGGACTCCAGAGGCAGTTGCAGGTTACCATAGGGCCCGAAAGGCTGCAGCCTCTGCTGTGAAGGAGGCAAAGCAGCGGGTGTGTGAGAAGTTCGGAGAAGACATGGAGAAGGACTTTCGGTCGGCACCAAAGTGCTTCTGGAAAACCGTCTGCCACCTCAGAAGGGGGAAGCGGGGAACCATCCAAGCTGTATACAGTAAGGATGGGACTTTGTTGACCTCAACGGAGGAGGTAATAGGGCGGGGGAAGGAGCATTTTGAGGAACTCCTGAATCCAACTAATACACACTCTATATTAAAGGCAGAGCTAGAGGATGACGGGGGATCGTCGTCAATTTCCCTGGTGGAAGTCACTGAGGTAGTCAAACAACTTCACAGTGGCAAAGCCTCAGGGATTGATGAGATCTGTCCAGAAATGCTGAAAGCTCTGGGTGTGGAGGTGCTGTCTTGGTTGACACGCCTCTTCAACATTGCGTGGAAGTTTGGGACAGTGCCAATCGAGGGGCAGACCGGGGTGGTGGATCCCCTGTTTTAAAAGGTGGACCAGAGGGTGTGAGCCAATTACAGGGGTATCACACTTCTCAGCCTCCCTGGTAAAGTCTACTCTAAGGTGCTGGAACCGATAGTCGAACCTCAGGTTGAAAAGGAACAATGTGGATTCCGTCCTGGTCGTGGAACAACGGATCAGGTCTTTACTCTCGCAAGGATCCTAGAGGGGGCCTGGGAGTATGCCCATACCGTCTACATGCGTTTTGTGGATCTGGAGAAGGCTTATGACCGGGTCCCCCGGGAGATACTGTGGGAGGGGCTGCGGGAGTATGGGGTGAGGGGGTCCCTTCTTAGGGCCATCCAATCTCTGTATGACCAAAGCGAGAGCTGTGTCCGGGTTCTCGGCAGTAAGTCGGACTAGTTTTCGGTGAGGGTTGGTCTCCGCCAGGGCTGTGCTTTGTCACCAATCCTGTTTGTAGTATTTATGGACAGGAAATCGAGGCATAGTCGGGGTGGGGATGGGTTGCAGTTCTACATCTGAGGCCATGGTTCTCAGCAGGAAATCGGTGGAGTGCCTACTCCACGTAGGGAATGAGTCCTTACCCCAAGTGAAGGAGTTCAAATACCTTGGGGTCTTGTTTGCGAGTGAGGGGACAATGGAGCGGGAGATTGGTCGGAAAATCGGCGCAGCGGTGCGGTATTACATTCAATATATTGCACCATTGTGACGAAAAGAGAGCTGAGCCAGAAGGCAAAGCTCTCGATCTACCGGGCAGTTTTTGTTCCTACCCTCACCTATGGTCATGAAGGCTGGGTCATGACCGAAAGAACGAGATCCAGGGTACAAGCAGCCGAAATGGGTTTCCTCAGGAGGGTGGCGGGCTTCTCCCTTAGAGATAGGGTGAGAAGCTCAGTCATCCGTGAGGATCTCAGAGTAGAGCCGCTGCTCTTTGCGTCGAAAGGAGCCAGTTGAGGTGGTTTGGGCATCTGGTAAGGATGCCCCCTGGGCACCTCCCTAGGGAGGTGTTCCAGGCACGTCCACCTGGGAGGAGGCCTCTGGGAACCCCAGGACTAGGTGGCAGGATTATATCTCTAACCTGGCCTGAAAATGCCTCGGGATCCCCCAGTCGGAACTAGTTAATGTGGCTCAGGATAAGGAAGTTTGGGGTCCCCTGCTGGAGCTGCTGCCCCTGCGACCCGATCTCGGATAAGCGGATGAGGATGGATGAACATATTTGTTACTGTTTTTAATAAGAAGTTATTTAAAACATGTTAAATTATTATTTTTTGCTATCACATACTCTTATTGTTTCTTTACACACAATACAATTGCATTTGGTTATAATTCACTAGCTTTAAAATGCATTAATAATGATTATTGCAATGAATTCAAATGAGCGCTATTGTTTTGAAAAACAAATTCAGAGTTCACGTTGCTGGCATAATAGTGGGAGGGGCTATAAAGTAGTATTCAATTGGTCATATACAATTTCACTGCTAGTTGGGAGCAATTCTTACACAGTGTAGTTTTAGGATAATTTGGTTTTAATATAAATTTTAAAAAGTGTATTGTGGCTTAAATGCAGTGTTTTAGGGCCGTTGGACAAACTCTCTGCGGCCCCTAGACCCAATGAGAACAATCTTGCTTTCATCCGTCCACAAAATGCCATTTCTGTTTAGGCCAGTCAATGTGTTCTCTGGCAAATTGTAACCTTTTCAACACATCGTTTTTCAACAACGGGACTTTGCGGTGACTTCTTACCAATAACTTGGCTTCACATAGGCACCTTCTAATTGTTACAGTACTCATGGTAACTTAAGAATTCGTAGATCACCATGGAGCTGATCATTGGCTGAGTCTTTGTCATTTTGGCTATTCTTCGATCCATTCGAATTGTGTTTTTTAATTTTCTTCCACATCTTTCTGGTTAGGGATCGAGATCATTTTCTGCACTTCTTTGTATGTTTTCTCCTCTCCAATCAACTTTTAAATGACTGAACGCTGTTCTTCTGAACATTGTCTGGAATGACCCATTTTGCTCAGGTTTTCAGAGAGAAATGCACTAAAACCACCAATCATTTTCACAGAATGAATGACCTCACTGCTTGAACTCCACACTGCTATTATTTTGAACACGCCCTTTTCAATTAATGATTCAATTACACAGAATCAGCAGCTAGCATGACATGACAGTTGGGTCTGTTGGTTTTCTATTACTCTACTCAACCTACTAATAATTGATTTGCCATTTTGAAATATGATTTCTACCAAAAACAATAATTGAACACAACTGTATATACATGGATGTGAGCCAGTTCGAGTGGCATCCAGCTGCAGCCCCGCAGACGTCACCAGTGGCTAACCCACATCACCTGTTGCTAACCCAGCACCTACGGCCAGTGTTGGGGAACGTTACTTTAAAAAGTAATTAGTTACTTTACTTAGTTATTTCTCAAAAAATTTAACTATGTTACCTTCTGCGTTACTCTTTATTGAAAGTAACTAATTAAACTACTTTAAGTTACTTAAAAAAATGCTTTTACATATGCTTTTTGGTGTGTTTAGGTTTAGTATCATACAATACTCATTGGACAAAAAATGATCAATTTATTAACCTTCCCAAATATTTTAACGATTTGAATCAAGTTTAATGGTAAGTTTATTAAGAAATAATAATTATTTACAGAACATGTACATAGTATTTCATTTTGGGTACTTGCCGATATGAGTACCGATACGAGCACTTTTAAGAACTATGCCAAATGTCACATTTATCAAGCTAAAATCTGCTATTTCTTAGATGTTGATCAGCCAATTAAAATATAGAAAAGTAAATATTCCTACATTTCCGGAAGAACATCATTTACATTGCAGGTCAAGAATGTGTAATATTTATTACAGATGTCAATGGTTTACATGTCCTTCCCTAATTAAGTGAGAGAAACAAGTTTGTAAACGCAATAGCCAATTGTGTTCGAATTTGCCCTAAGCATTGCAGACGTTTTGTGTAAGATGAGAATGTCTGTTTGAAGTGATTTACTCCAAAACAGGGATAATGACCTAATCATATATTATTCTGGTATTTGATTGCTTTATTATAAACTCGGTACACAATTATAGCTGTACTATCTTTGTAATCTATTGTACAAATATAAATAGGCTACATCGTATTTCCTTTAAGTTATATTTCTTAACGTTAGTATGTCAGAACTCAGACAGAAATACCACTATTTTGTTCACCCAGAAGTGTTGCAAACTACCAACATGTGTCCTTCCTGAAGGTGGCTTTCATAGGCTAGGTCCGGGGCGTTCCTCATGCCGTTTTCCACAGTTACAGTATGCACGGAATAGCCTAATAACTTGCATCCTTCGTTCGTTCCTGTACTTAAATGTGCGCATTTCCTTGAGGATTCTAATATTTTTTTACCTATTATTATACAAATATTAGGCTACATGAAAATAGCAAATGAGAAAAAAAAAATTGTATTTCGCCATTTGAACTCTTACTGGACAACTGCTGAGGAAAATAGTTTTTTCAATAGCTAATGCGTGGCTCTGTCTTTGGAATGATTATGCATTTTAGGCGGTGTTCTAAAACTTGTGTTCTAAAACAGTAAAGGTGAAAATATAACGTAAATGTAACAAATTTTCTCATATAAATGTAACTAGTAACTAATTACTTGAATTTTTTAAGTAATGCGTTAGGTTACTTTATTTCCAAAAAAGTAGTCTGACTAAAAACTGCCTACGGCTAACCTTCAACTTCCGTTTTCGGGGTTTTGGGCTGAGTGTCTGTCAAAGCACTTTGTGATGACTGCTGTTGTAAAAAGTGCTTTACAAAATACATTTTATTTGATTTAATTAATGTGATAATTACTGCTAATGCATACACTGTCAATGTAGGTTAAATGTATACTTTCCTTATGTTCAATGTAGTATAATTAATTTGTAACAAAACGGAAAGATTAGTATTGGCCAGTTTCATTTAAACTTTTTTTTTGGAGTGAACTGTTTTCTGGAAATTATGAAATGAAAATACGACGGTTAAACATAAGGGTGATGGGTCCCCTTTATTTTTTTGAGCAGTGTAGGTCACATGTATCCAACTGGATGAAAGGAAGGCATAGCATATTCAGGTTATACCCAACTGACTGATTCGTTCACTAATTGGTTAAAATCTCCCCTCACCTAGCAGGCTAGGTGTTAATTGGGCACAAAGACCAAAGCATCAGCATAATAAGTTTATTTGATAGAGCACATTTTGCAGACAGTCACAAAGTGCTTCACAATAAAAACATACAACAACAATACAGTGAGCTTCAACAAAAAATTAAAAAGGACTAAAACAATTGATTTTAAAATCAAAACTAAAACAGTAATTTACAAACATGAGACAAAAGCCAATTTAAACAAGTGTGTCTTCAGATGATTTAAAAGCATCAACAGAGACTGCAGAACGCAAAACAGTAGGAAGGGCGTTCCACAGGTTTGGAGCCGCCGCTTCAAAAGAGTGGTCACCTTTAGTTTTAAAACGAGAGTGTGGGACCACCAGTAATCCCTGGTCAGACGATCTAAGGGACCGGATAGAAGTGTATGGATGCAGCAGGTCATAGATATACGCAGGAACCAAACCATGCAAGGCTTTATAGGTCAGGACCAGGACTTTTAATTTGATCTTATACTTGATCGGTAGCCAATGTAAGGAGAATAAAATTGGGGTGATATGCGACCTCCTGCTGGACTTGGTCAGCAGCCTCGCAGCAGAATTCTGGACCAGTTGTAAACGGTCCTGAGATGATTTGCTGAGACACGTGAAATGGAGTTGCAGTAATTAAGCCGGGAAGATATAAAAAAATGAATGATCATCTCGAGCTCAGATTGTGAAACAACCGCTCTAATTTTGGCAATGTTTCTTAATTAAAAGAAACATGTGCAGGTTAGAGATTTGATATGTTGATCCAGAAACATGTTATTATTAAATATTACACCAAGATTTCTCAGCTTGGATGTTACAGCTGATAAAAGAGACCCTAAACACTGAACAAACTTGGAAGATATAGTGTCCGGAGCAACAATAAGGACTTCAGTCTTCTCTTCATTAAGCTGAGAAAAATTTTATTATTATTTTAATATTATTCAGAGAATCCTTATTGGAACTCAAACATTCAACCAATTCCAACACTTTGTTGGTGTCTTCCAGGTTGAAAGAGACATACAGCTGGATATCATCTGCATAGAAGAACTAATTTCTCCAAATTGGCTAATTATATGTCCCACGGTAATCATATATAAAGTAAATACATTAGGCCCTAACACAGAGCCCTGAGGCACCCCACAGGAAAGGGCTGCAGTTTCTGAACAATAGGGACCAAGAGACAGAGAAAAGCGTATATCTGAAAGATAGGAAGTGAACCAATCCAGGGCTCTCCCTGAGATACCAACCCAATGCTTAAGTCTCTCAAGCAAGATGTTGTGGTCCACTGTATCAAACGCTGCACTAAGGTCCAGCAACACCAAAACCGAGCACTGACCCTTGTCAATACACTATACCCTCCATGGAACTGCTTTAACACTACTTACATACAGTTGTATGCAAAAGTGTAGGAACCCCTGACAATTTCCATGATTTTCATCTATAAATAATTGGGTGTTTGGATCAGCAATTTAATTTTGATCTTTGCGTGGAAAGGAAGAGTAAAATTTCAGTAGTGAAATTAGGTTTATTGGATGAACAAAAACTATGCAATATGCATCAAAAAGAAATTAGACAGGTGCATAAATTTGGGCACCCCAACAGAAATATCACAACATTATTTAGCTGTGCCACTTTTAGTAGAACAGCCTCTAGACACTTCTTATAGCCTGTATTGAGTGTCTGGATTCTGCATAAATGTATTTTGGACCATTCCTCCTTGCAAAACACCTCCAGTTCAGTTAGGTTTGATGGTTGCTGAGCACGGACAGCCCACTTCAAATCACCCCACAGACTTTCTATTATATTTAAGTCTGGGGACTGGGATGGACATTCCAGAACATTGCATGTGTTCCTCTGCATAAATGCCAGAGTATTACGTTAATCAGATGATGTTGTAGGTCTTTGTAGGTGTTTTCAGGGCTGTTTTTGACTGTCTTTGCCTCTATGATAATTTACTTGGCCTGCCACTTCTGGCCTTAACAAGAACTGTGCCTGTAGTCTTACATTTCCTTACTATGTTCCTCACTGTGGTCACTGACAGAGTCAAACACCACCTTAAAAACCTTTTCTCATGATTGGATGCACCTGTCTATGAAGTTCAAGGCTTAATGTGCTCATCAAAACAATTGTGTTCCATGTAATCAGTGCTAGGTAGTTACAGGTATTCAAATCAACAAAATGACATGGGTGTCCAAATATATGCACCAGTATAATTTTGTTTTGATACATATTGCACTTTTTCTGTTAATCCAATGAACCTCATTTCACTACTGAAATACTACTTGTGTCCTTCAGTTATTTGATAGATCAAAATGAAATTGCTGATCCAAACACCCAAGTTTTTAGAAACGATAATCATTGACATTTTCGGGGGTGCCTAAACTTTTGCATACAAGTGTAGATCATCATCAAAGTTTGGGGAACAACACATACATCCAGTTGAAGAACGAGTGAATGGCAAAAATAGATTTACAAAATGTTATTCAAAAATTGCACCATTTAAAAAAAAATTCATACATGGAGAGTCAACAGCTCATCTGGCCTGTGCATCCATTTCTTTCCAGATTAAGTAATTTGGTTATTGTTCGTACTTACTGTTGTAACAAATAAACAACGTTAATTTGTCAAAATGACTAAATGCATGTGTTCTATGCTGTAAATATTTAAAAGTGAGTGTTACCCGAGTAAAAAATAATAACATCAGGAAATAATTAAATTAAGCAGGGGTAAAAAACCTATGAATTACTTGATTCAGTGAGTAAAAAAATGAATGATCAGTTCACTTCAGAATGGGCAAAAATAATAATTGTATTGGTCCTCATCAACAATAACATACTACATATTTCATTGTAGTGACATCAATGTTGGCACTTCCATTTCATTGGTGGAGGTCGGTAAAAAAATCGAATGGGCTAGCTGGCGAAAGCCACATAAGAAAGCATGAGAAGGCAAAACCCACCTACATAACTTCTCGTAACAGTTTTAACAAAGAGGTAGGATAACCCTCTACTGTGGTTTCCTTCTCTGTTTAGCCAGATTTTGTAAGTGTCTTTCCACACTGATTGCAACCATATGGTATATCTCCATTTTGTATTCGTTGATGGCCCTTTAATTCATTTGAAGTAATAAAACAGCTATTACAATCTAAGCAATAAGAAGGCTTCTCTTAAGTGGGTCCTCTTATGTTTAACTAAATGTTCTGACTGACCAAATCTCTTTTCACACTAATTACAGCCATAAGAATTCTCTCCAGCATGTATTCGCTGATGTCTAACTAAGTATCCTGGTTGAGAGAATCTCATTCCACACTGATCACAGCCATAATGTTTCTCTCCAGTGTGTATTCTATTGTGTAGCGCCAGGTAACCAGACTGAGCAAATGTCTTTCCACACTGATCACAACAATAAAGCGCACAGTATACTACAGATTCCCGACCTGGCACGCGCCAAAGTGACATCATGGAAGCGCTGTAACTATTTATACTTGTGCGTGGTGCTCGCGACATAAGTTGCAGTCTTCTCCTGAACAAAGGTGTCACAACTGAGGAGAGGCTACCGACTTTGATATTTTCAAAGGTAAATGATTGCAGATCTGGCAGCAGCATTGACGTTAATGTCAACAGTGGCTAAGATTACCTTAACTGTGTTGTTATGAACCATTTACAGATTTATTATGAACCATTAACTGTGTTATTATGAATCGTTTACTGTGCCCTCAAACTCGTCCATGTGTCTTGTTTCCATTTTGTCGCGCGCCACTGAAAAGAAAAGAATGGTGCGCGCCCTTGGCTTGCACACTCGAAATCCCTGCGTGCCAGCAAAATCTGTCATTTTGATGTCACTTTGGCGCACGCAAAGTCGGGTGCGTTAAGTCTACTGCAGGCATAAGGCTTCTCTCCAGTGTGTATTCGCTGATGAACCTTTAAACCATTTGAAGTTCTATAACTGCTACCACAGTCTAAGCAGTGGTAATCTTTCTCTCCAGTGTGTATTCTCTGATGTTTACCCAGGTATCCTTGTTGAGCGAATCTCATTCCACACTGATCACAGACATAAGGTTTCTCTCCAGTGTGTATACTATTATGGTTCACCAGGTACCTGGACTGAGCAAATTTCTTTCCACACTGACCACAAGCATAAGGCTTCTCTCCAGTGTGTATTCGCTGATGGGAAACTAAGTGTCCTGATTGAGAGAATCTCATTCCACAATGATCACAACTATAAGGCTTCTCTCCAGTGTGTATTCGCTGATGAACTTTTAATTCATATGAAGTTTTAAAATTGCTATCACAGTCTAAGCAGTGGTAAGGTTTCTCTCCTGTGTGTATTCTCTGATGTGCAACCAGGTGGTCTGATCGAGCAAATCTGTTTCCACACTGATCACAACCATAAGGCTTCTCCCCTGTGTGTATTCTCATATGTGTAACCAGGTTTCCTGATTTAGCAAATCTCATTCCACACTGATCACAACAATAAGGCTTGTCTCCAGTGCATCTGTACTGATGTTTCTTGAGGTGTTTGGTTTTAGAGATGCTGTTATCTTCGTTTTCATGTTGTTCAGCCTCTCCTGATAAGCCCCTCCCACTGAGAAGGTGGCAGTTAAATCTGTGCACTGTGAAACAAAGACAAACAATGGTGGTTCTGACTTCAGGTAACAAGGTCTATTGTCATTAGTGAATGAAAATGTGAAATTGTATTACTCGTTTTCATCAACACTAGTATTAACAATTCTCCTATTCTTAAGATTGGTTTTGGGGGGATTCTTTTTATATTTTTTATTTGACTGTACAGGAGGAGGTAGAAGCCAGGGAGACAGAGAGGAAGAGCACAGTCAGTCAGCTGAGCCTTAAACCCCCTGTAGCCAGACTACTGCACCAACTAACAAATAACAACTCTCGTTTGAAACAGTTTAGTGATTATATTTAATTTCATTTACTCACCCATGTCTATTTTCTTACAGTCGACCATCCACACAGAGACCCTCTTCAGAGTTGTGGAAGATTTTTCCTTGTAATGATAAATTAACAGAATAATAACCAATAAGTTGAAGAAATGCAATATAGCACAAAAGAATAGTCTTTACAGTCTTTACATGGATTGTGTGACAAGGGTCAACTAGATATCTTTTTCTTAGAATGCATAGAAATGATTGTTATATGTCGTTAAAAATTACTTTGTATTGTTTGGTCTTTCTTTAAAACTGTAGACCTCACAAACAATTTTGCAGCAATATTGAAGTTATACAAGATATTGAGAATGATTTATGGAGTTATGAAGTAACTGGTCCAATGTAAAATCTTGGAGACAAAAGGGACTTGCCTTGTTAACTTAAGTTAGGATGCTTTGAAGCTCACCACATGGGGTTCTACTGTGTTTAAAATGCTAATGGTATTTGGGGGGGAAGAAGAAACAAGAGACCTATTTTATTGACTTTTGCTGTTTCCTGTGGTTTAGAAATGTTTTTATGCTTTATTTCACGAGACTTTTATTTTGACATTATGCAATCTGCATGTGGGAATAATCTCTCCACGCGCATGCACACATTCATAAAAAGAGAGAATAAAGACACAAGAAGGCACGTTACAAAACGATGTATGTTTAGAGTTAGAAATTGAAATATATTACCGTAACCTTCAACTGAAGTGTTTTGTTGTTTTCTTTGAAGTGTTGTACCACTCTGTGCTTGAATGGTTTTAGCAGTAAATAACTTGAGAATAATATAAAGTTACTAGCTAGCTCCCCAAACTTCAAGTTAAGCTAACAGCGGCAGCCTTCCCTGAATCATCACTTTTAGCACCCTTTGATATGCAGAGCGAGGTATGTGATTCATTGTATTGTACAATTTCATACAAATTCATTTAATATGTTCATGTAAATGGTAATGATTTTCATTTCATTGATGGTTGTTACCTGCTATGCTGTGATCAATGTGACGTTAGCTTGTTAAAGTGCAGTTGTCAAGGAATTATTTTGTATATGGCTAAACTGCCTTTGTTATTTTCCTTTTAAGTTTTCACGGTGTTGGTGCTGTGCACGCTGTTCTAAATTAAAGTACACCCGTATGGAAACACTCCCAACCCTGTTTATTAAAAGTTGAAGGGCTGCTACAGTGGTGTTGGAGGGCCAGCAGGGAGCACTCTTCCCTCTGGTCTGAAGATCAGTCCCAATGCCCCAGGGTAGTGATGGGGACATCTGCCCTGCATAGGGTGCCGTCTTTCGGATGAACATTAAATGGGTGTCCTGACTCTCTGTGTTAATTAAAAATCCCATTTTTAAAATCTCCAAAAATTCCAAATTCCCAACCAGGCCTCACTTCAATCATAGCAACCTAATAATCCCCCTCCTACCTAATTGGCATATTAAACTACTCATCTCTCTACCTAATAGCTGATGTGTGGTGAGCGTTCTGGTGCAAAATGGCTGCCGTGCATCACCCAAGTGGGTGCTACACATTGGTGGTGGATGAGGTGGGCTTTTCCCCTCACTGTGTAAAGCGCTTTGGGTTCCTTGGAAAGCGCTATATAAGTTGAATGTATTATTATTATTATTATTATTATTAATAGCGCCACCACAATGTTAGGGGTGATGATAAAATGTATATTTTCTGAATCAGGGGACAATGTACTCTAATCAACAGCTTTTACTTTTTCAAAACTTTGAACAAAACGTTTGCATAGGACGGCTGATGCTCAGTAGCGCCACCATAATATTAGTGGTGATGATGAAAGTTATATATTCTGAATCGGGGGACGATGTACTAAAATCCACAGCTTTTAGTTTTATGAACCATTTGGGACTGTGGCACACTACCTTCTGGGCACTAAATTATATAACTGCTATCACCATTATATAAAAGTGTAGTTGATTATGTAAATTACTTTGCATCTAGAAATTACTTTGCATCTAAAAATGGCAACGCGCGTACGTGCAATCATCTCAGATGACTCAATCCAGCGATACTAATCCTAAACGGCAGGTGTTCGAAGAACCAAATTAGCCAGATCATGATTAGCCCAATAAAGTCATCTTGGATGTGTCATTTGATCTCGGATGTATAAAGCGACATATGAAGAACGGGCCCCAGACCAAAGGTACATAAGGTGCTGGAAATCTGGTGTGTGAACATAATAAAAATAAAAGTGTGGATAAATTATCTTTTGCACTTTTTTTAACAGTTTGATTTTATATACTAGAATATTTATTTAATTATCTATCTGTGAAATATTTGTCTATTTTATTTTCTATAGCCTGTGGCTTTGGTCTTATGGAAAAAATAAATAAAAATGCCATTAAAAATGAGTTTGTTGTGTTTTTGCAGTTCTTTTTATGGTACTTTAAATTCACGTTGTGTCGTGTTAATTGATAATAGGCTTTAGAAAGATCTTTGCCTCCTAAATGTGAGTCTGAAGTTCTTCTGTGTTTCCACCATGATGTTCTGCAGCTTACTTATTTAATCACAGTTTGTAATAAAAAACGATTTACAGGAGCTAACCACAACTGGCCGAAACCCCAAACCAGTTGACAGACAACTGACCCACTGAGCAAAATATTTTGAAAGATGTCTTTTCAACCACAAAGACGTATTTTCAACATCTTTTCAAACTCAATTGCTTAGAGGGGAGGCAGATATATATTATTTATATGTTTATTACTGACAGCTGGTCAGACTATCAATAGTAAGCATGTATATTATATAGGCTATCTGCCTCGTTATAAACTGACTCGTCAGTCTGCAGTCCGCTGGCTATATATAAATATATATAAACTGACGACAAGTAGTCACTGTGATGCCGCTCAGCTCGGGTGTTGATGAGTGCAAAGTATCGCCTGCCAGACCGTCACGCTGCTGCCACAAACCAGTCAGTAAGCTGACTATTGAATCAGTTGACCCAGACACGTTGATGCCACTGGGAGGATCTAAATAATAAAATTATAATCGTTAATAATCTATCCCCGCTTCCGGCATTTGAGACCTGAGTCCGATCCAGTCATCCACTACAATTGACGTGTTTATGGGAGAGAATTCCCAGTTGTTGTATGTGACAATTTTTTTGGTAGCATGTAGGCTAAACAGGTGTGGACAGAAAAGACCATTTCCAATATTTCATGTACATTTAATAACATTATGTCTCCAAAATTCTTTTAACATAAACCAAACCCACATGCAAAAAAAAGGTTATTTTCAAAGGACTCTATGGTTAATCATCACCAACTGAAGAAAAAAATTTATGGAGAAAATTGTTCTTATTGCATTTTATATGTTTTTTTTAATGCGCTAAGGGTTCTTGGTAGCCTGTAAGCATAAGGTTAGGTTGGCAACAAACAATTATTTTCATTATTGATTGGTGCTTTAAAGAACCTCTTGTTAAAAGGTTCTTTGTGGAACTAAAAATAGTTCCCCGATGGATTCCCCCAAATAAACATTTTTGGTTCCAGTTAGCATCTTTTTTATTCTGTGTGCATGTAAATGTTATACTACTTTTTCTAAAAAGAAATGGCAGCTTTCCTGTTTGATTTTTAGTTTTAAGGCAGCTGACCACTGACTGTTGAGACAACCGAGGCAGATAAATATATATTTATATAGAGGCGTCGCTGGGGGTGGAGTCGGCGCATTTGCCTAGCAACACTGTGTGATGCCCGGAGGACGAGCTCTTTGGTTTTCTCTACAGAATAATAGCGCTCGTAATTCATTGCAATAATCATAGTTAATTCATTGCATGCATAGAGAGGTGTTCATGTGTTGCATAGATAGGTATTAGGTCCATGTTCAAATTTGGCTAAAACTAATTTCTAGTGAATGTTTTACAAATGCAATTGTGTTTTCACATGAAACAATGACAATATATTAATTCAATATGCAATCACATGCTCTTGTTTCTTTACACACCATACAATTGCATTTGGTTACAATTGACTAGCTTCGTAGTGACTTCACATTGTGTTAATTCAAACGAGCGCTATTGTTTTGAAGAGAGAACTGGGGAGTTTGTGTTGCCAGCATTGTGTGGTGCCGGGTGAACATGCCAGCCCCACCACCAGCGACGTCTCTGTTTATATATATTTATAAACTGACAACAGGTAGTTGCTGTGTTGCTGCTCGGCAATCTGCCAGCGCCTCAGACTGGTCAATGCTCTGACAACTGATCGACACCTCTCTCACGGCTGCCACGCAGCGGCCACACTAGTCAGTGCGCTGACTGCTGACGGACAGCTCTCTGGCGGGTCTCTGACAGCTGCCAGACAGCCGTCACAGATTCGCCGCTGCCACTCGGAGGATCTCGCTGTCACTCGACCTGAGTCAGATTTAGAACCTCTGGGACGTTATGTATCAGTGCATCCAACGCTTTCACTGGAGTAGCGTTTTAGCACAGTATCTCTACGTTTACTCATGCATCACTCTAGGGCTGGGCGATATGGCTGGAAACTGTATCACGATATAAGTGTTTCATATCGGTCAATATCGATAATTATTTATGTTTTATGACCTATTTAGAATAAGCAGCAGGAAAAAAATATTAAATTTAAACATTTTAACCTTCCACTGATTATAATCCCCTCAGTTAAAAAGGCAGAAATGTCAACACAACCATGGAAAACACTCAAATAATTAAAATGTAAATATAGGTCTAAAATCACAATGAACACTTAACAATTATCTGTTACACTAAGGTGCAAATTAGAATACTTAAGAAATGCTTAATAAAGTGTAATAATAATAATTAAAATAAAATAATAATAGCCTAGTGCAAAGTGTTAAATATAAACAGAGAAACCTGAAACCTGAGAAGTTGTGATATACCAACCAGTCTTGGTGGGGACGACGGTTTTGCATAATTTGCAGACGACATTGGTCTGACTACGGTCAGACTTTAAAAAAACTAAAAACTGCCATACTGGCGAGCTGACTTCTCCCGTTTTATCAACAATTTCCTCACTTGCTGCGGCACTAATTTTCCACTTATCAGTTTCAGTTACGGAAGAATCCAACATGACTCACAAGACAGTAATATTGCGCAACCAAACTTGATACTGTTAAATGATTGGCTGTTAGCGTGTCACTTGCTACGTTGCTAGGTTACCAGAGAGCGAGTGCCTTTGTTTATGCAACCAAAATTGCTTCGCAGCTGCTGGTTTCTTCCGACAAAGCAAACGAAATTATCGAACGTTTTATCGAGCGCATTTTTTATTGATATTGTCTGTGATATTACGTGTCTATCGCGAGACATATCGTTATCGTTTTATCGCCCAGCCCTACAATATACTGTAGTTAATCGCTGTCTCCAGGCATTCCGCAATGCATCATGCCTTTGAACGGCTCTCAGCCGTGGTATACTGGTTCCTTATATTATTCATCACTTACCTCAGCATCCAATCTACTGTCACTCACATCTGACTCTTTTCCTGACTCTTCCTGGACATCCCCTCACAAAAGCAGGTCAGAGTAATTACTGCCAGTAGGGTGTCCTGTATTACAGAACATGCAAAGAAAGGATGTCAGCTGCTGGTGTAATTCTCCTGTTCATTATTGTTATGCACTGCTGTAAAATTAAATGGTAACCAAATTCTAAATGACTGAAAATGATGAGCGATAGAACAAATGTCAGAGCTGTCTGATTTCTAGCGTTTGCTCCCCCAATTCAGAAGATAGGAAAGTGGCACAAGACGCTAGCTCAGATCTGGGATGTATGGGACACTTCTAGCTAGCCTGTATTGGATATTAGTTGTCTGTGGCTAGCTTGTCAAACGTCGGATTAATCCAAGCGTTATTGTAATTAAATAAATATTGAAATCAAATTTTTACCAAATAGTACAAGTCAAAATTCAAGTGAAATGCAAGTACAATTGCTTAAGCAACAGTCGTTATCTTTGAAGTCAGCAAACAGTGGGTATTTACCATCCATGAACAATTGATCAGACGTAACAAGGTCTGTCTCATTTCTGCTCCGAACTCGAGCGCGTTTGACCAGACATGAGTAGCTACAACGGTAGTGTAAAACATGACATGGATTTCTGGAGAAATCGGTTTCTTCATACAGTACAGTATAGGGCAGTTGGAATGGACTTAGGCTTACCGGACCAGAGTTTGAAATTTGGAGCAGGAGGTGAAGATTAAAGCAGACATGCATGCACGAACATTCGCATCGATATTGGGCGCATAATCGTACTTATACTAGTATCAATTATTGGGTTGGACAAAATGTCCTTCTTTGAATATTGGGGGGTCCCCCCATACAATTACGCCTATGTAGACTATTGTGAGAACTCGCATTACACACGAGGAGATAAAGCCCGTGCCATTGTCCGCAAACAAAGATGATCTTACCGTGTATCTTTTATTAAGAAAACCTTAAACAGTGCAAAGACAGGTTACAAGGACATGTTTATATATATATAAAAACTCACCGTATTCACTTGGTGTTTCTAAATTGTTGTTTTACAGCAGTGAAGGGACGAAATGGAAGCACGGTTAATTACACAACAAAACTGAACGACTCGACAAAGTTGTTAGTTGACGTTCCAAGCTTCTTCTTCGTTGGTGTTTAACGGCGGTTGGCATCCAACTGAAATGGTGCATTACCGCCACCTACTGTACTGGAGTGTGGGCCAGAGACAGGCCCGACCAATATCCGGCCACCCAACCTTGTGGCCCTCAAAAAAGAAAACAATATGTTAAAACATATACCCCCCTCCATCCCCCCAAGCAAGTGCTCCATAGTAAGCCCCTGGATACCTGCCTCCCTCAACCTGTCCCCCATACACCCCCTATCCCTCACATAGTGCCCACACTGAACCAACACATGCTCCACAGTCTCCTCTGCCTCGCAATAGTCACACCTGCCTGAAGCGTGTTTCCCAATTTTAAACAGTGAGCCATTCAATCTACTGTGCCCTATTCTAAGCCTAGTGTAGATGGCCCCCTCCCTCCTTCCTCCCCCTAGCTCTCGCCTCCCCCCCACCTTCCTCTGGAGGTGGTGGAGATGTCTTCCCTTAAACCCTATATCCCACTGCTCCTGCCACCTTTCCACCACCTTCGCCCAAACCAAACTTTTTGCCTCCCCTTTACTTAACTTTACCACCATAGTGACCTCTCTCTCCACATGCACACAACATGTTACCTTGGCTCTAAAAAATACAATCCATACACTCTAGAATTGTTAGGAAAATCTATTTCTTTCAGTAATAATTTACATTTACATTCTCAAACTTACGTTTATGTTGATAAATCCCACACTGTGTAAAAATGGAATTGAAGCTTAATCCCCGATTAAATTAATTTTTGCACTGATAACTGAGGCATACTGGGTAATGTAGTGGAGGGATCATTTGTCAGATGTCATCTAAACATTTTTTATGAGTTTCCTCAGTTTAAACACACATGGTAACATTGATGAGTCTAGTGAGCTCAAAACACATGGTAACATTGATGAGTCTCGTGAACTTAAACACACATGGTAACATTGATGAGTCTCCTCAGTTTAAACACAAATGGTAACATTGATGAGTCTCGTGAGCTCAAAACACATGGTAACATTGATGAGTCTCGTGAACTTAAACACACATGGTAACATTGATGAGTCTCCTCAGTTTAAACACAAATGGCAACATTGATGAGTCTCCTCAGCTTAAACACACATGGTAACATTGATGAGTCTCCTCATCTTAAACACACATGGTAACATTGATGAGTCTCCTCAGTTTAAACACACATGGTAACATTGATGAGTCTCCTCAGACCCACAAACAAACAAAAACCTAAGACAGCTGCTGTAAAGGCCTGGTAAAGCATCACAAAGGAGGAACCCCAGCGTTTGGTGATGTTCAAGCATTCCAGAATTCAAGCAGTCATTGCCTGCCAAGGATTCTCAACATTAAACATGAACATTTTTTTTAAGTAATAAACATAAACATTTTATTTGTGATTGTGTTAATTTTCCAATTACACTTGAAATCCTGAAATAACCTATATTAATATGGTTGCAATTCCTAAACATTTCATTCAATATTTTTGTTCAACACTTGTGTCATGTGAGTGTTGAGAGGAGGGAGAACAAGCAGACAGTGATGATCTGTTGTATGTAATAAATGTAGTCCAGGTTGGTATAGGTATGAAGCAATGACATGTGAAATGGTAGCTAGTGGCACAACAGATGAATAAGTATGTAATAAATGCAGTCCAGGTTGGTATAGGTATGAAGCAATGGCGTGTGAAATGGTAGCTAGTGGCACAACAGATGAATAAGTATGTAATAAATACACTCCAGGTTGGTACAGGTATGAAGCAATGGCATGTGAAATGGTAGCACAACAGATGAATAAGTATGTAATAAATGCAGTCCAGGTTGGTACAGGTATGAAGCAATGGCGTGTGAAATGGTAGCTAGTGGCACAACAGATGAATAAGTATGTAATAAATACACTCCAGGTTGGTATAGGTATGAAGCAATGGCGTGTGAAATGGTAGCTAGTGGCACAACAGATGAATAAGTATGTAATAAATACACTCCAGGTTGGTACAGGTATGAAGCAATGGCATGTGAAATGGTAGCTAGTGGCACAACAGATGAATAAGTATGTAATAAATGCAGTGCAGGTTGGTATAGGTATGAAGCAATGGCATGTGAAATGGTAGCTAGTGGGACAACAGATGAATAAGTAGCGAAATACTATGTTTACAAGAGAACATAAGCATGTAACAGAGCGTACGCACTAACTCAACTAATACACAACAAATATAATTGTCTTCTATGCTCTATAGCAGCATAGATGCTTAGGACAATTTATACAGAGCGTACGCAGAAACTCAATCTACAAAAACACTCATCATACTACATACATTGTGACAGAAACCCATACCTGGATGTCAGCACCAACAAGACAATTATCCATGAACCGCGCCTTCCTCCTGTTCACCAGATCTTAAATAGAGACTAAGCATACCGACTGCATGTAATTAGCCAGCCTGATCTCTTAGAAATCCGTGAAACTGCCACGGAGTATGAACATCAGAATCCGTGACAGTTCCACGGAATGGCAGAAAATTCTGTGAAATGAACACGGATGAAAATCCGTGGCAGTTTCATGGAAAAGTCCACGATTGGCGCACAGTAAGACCTTGCTGTTAACTCGATATAAGCCTTTCCCAAACCTCTTACCTAACCTTAACCACTCAGAAACCTTGCTGTTAATTCGATTTAAGCCTTTCCCAAACCCCTAACCTAACCTTAACCACTCAGAAAACTTGCTGTTAATTCGATGTAAGCCTTTCCCAAACCTCTTACCTAACCTTAACCACTCAGAAACCTTGCTGTTAATTCGATTTAAGCCTTTCCCAAACCCCTAACCTAACCTTAACCACTTAGAAACCTTGCTGTTAACTCCCCGCTAACCTACAATCCAAATTTGATGCACTTAACCTGACGCAAATTGTTAATGAGCCTACCAGATACAACCTAAATAATATAAATAAGGGAACCCTTATTGATATTATTTTAACTAACATGCCCTCTAAATAAGACTCTGGACAGAACTGGTAAACCCAAACGGGTAGTGCGGGTGAATTGGGAACGTCTGGAGGAGGCCCCTGTCCGACAGACTTTTAACTCACACCTCCGGCGGAGCTTTTCGTGCATCCCTGTGGAGGTTGGGGGCATTGAACCCGAGTGGACAATGTTCAAAACCTCCATTGCTGAAGCTGCGGTGGGGAGCTGTGGTCTTAGGGTCTTGGGTGCCTCAAGGGGCGGTA
>JACXGM010013918.1:0-13015 GCA_016801145.1 Umbra pygmaea | reverse complement strand
TATATTACATTACAACTACCATTGTAGTACAACTACAGTAGAATGGTATTATAGAACACTCATGGTATCACATTACATCTAACTTTATGTTACATTACAACTAGCATTATATAACATTACAACTAGCTTTATATTACATTACAACTACCATTGTAGTACAACTACAGTAGAATGGTATTATAGAACACTCATGGTATCACATCACATCTAACTTTATATTATATTACAACTAGCAATATATTACATTACAACTAGCTTTATATTACATTACAACTAGCATTATATTATATTACAACTAGTATGATTTTACATTACAACTAGTATGATTTTACATTACAACTAGTATGATTTTACATTACAACTAGTATGATTTTACATTACAACTACCATTGTAGTACAACTACAGTAGAATGGTATTAAAGAACACTCATGGTATCACATCACATCTAACTTTATATTACATTACAACTAGCATTATATTACATTACAACTAGCTTTATATTACATTACAACTACCATTGTAGTACAACTACAGTAGAATGGTATTATAGAACACTCATGGTATCACATTACATCTAACTTTATATTACATTACAACTAGTATTATATTACATTACAACTAGCATTATATTACATTACAACTAGCTTTATATTACATTACAACTACCATTGTAGTACAACTACAGTAGAATGGTATTATAGAACACTCATGGTATCACATTACATCTAACTTTATATTACATTACAACTAGTATTATATTACATTACAACTAGCTTTATATTACATTATAACTAGCATTATATTATATTACAACTAGTATGAATTTACATTACAACTAGTATGATTTTAAATTACAACTAGTATGATTTTAAATTACAACTAGTATGATTTTACATTACAACTAGTATGATTTTACATTACAACTACCATTGTAGTACAACTACAGTAGAATGGTATTATAGAACACTCATGGTATCACATTACATCTAACTTTATATTACATTACAACTAGCATTATATTACATTACAACTAGCTTTATATTACATTACAACTAGCATTATATTACATTACAACTAGCATTATATTACATTACAACTAGCATTATATTACATTACAACTAGCATTATATTACATTATAACTAGCATTATATTATATTACAACTAGTATGAATTTACATTACAACTAGTATGATTTTAAATTACAACTAGTATGATTTTACATTACAACTAGTATGATTTTACATTACAACTAGTATGATTTTACATTACAACTAGTATGATTTTACATTACAACTAGTATGATTTTACATTACAACTAGTATGATTTTACATTACAATTAGCAAGGTTTTACATTATATCAAGAAACAAATTCACATTACACCTAGAATGATAATACATTACAACTAGAATTATTTTACATTATAACTCGCAGGGTAATATATACAACTATCATTGTAGTGAAACTAGCATGGTATTACAACTAACATGGTATTATACCATTAACCTTCTCTTAAACTAGAATGCAGGTTTGGGTACTGTATGTTACTTTTCAAATGTAATCCATTACAGTTACTAGATTCCAATCTACAATTGTAATCAGTAACCTTTGGATTACACAAGCTCATTAACGTGATCGGATTACTTTCCATTACTTTTGGATTACCAGTTGAAAATCTAGTTTATAATGAAATAGCAGTAAGTTTTTTTTAAAACAAAATCTCGTCCAGAGAAGCAAGGTTTAAAAAAATCTCTGTCCACATGAAAACGCAAAAACGCCCGACCATGCACTGTCAAAAGCATGTCAAACCAGCAGGTGATGATATAACCCTAACTGTAAAGCCATGTTGCCCAATCAGAAGCCTAAAAAAGTGTTATTACCTGTTCCTGTAGTTCTCGTCCAAAACCGGTGAGGTTTGTGTCGTGCGAGGCAAAGCGTAGTGTTAGTAATAAGCAGTGACCTGAGTAGTATTGCATTCTGATGCCTCTGTTCAGCAATATAATGTTATAAGCCCTGTTAGCAGATATTAGCAGCGATATTTTGGCTACGTCCGCAATTGCACACACTCTTTTTTAAATTGTATTTATTTACACAGATTCGGCTCATGTAAATAATGGAGATAGTGGCGCACAATCTGACATTGAACAAAGGAGACTTAGACGTCACAGGAGACGTATGTCACAACCCAAAATCTTCGGTTTCACAGTACACACGACAACACTGTAACCGGAGTTTCTAAAAGACTTCACCCTGGCTGGGGTTTTCAAAAAAGCTCAGTTTCAGTGACCTGTTACAGCATTTTCGTGTGGACGAATGGTCAAATTGCATAGAAAAAACTGCGGTTTTGAAAATACCCGTGTTCGTGTGCATGGGGCCAGAGATGAACACAGCACACACAGAGTATGTGAAATCTGTTGCGAACTTGCAACGATTCTGACTGGCCTAAGTGCTATTTTGGACAAATACTTCCAGGCTACTTGCTGTGGCTGTCCTGTGCTCACAAAGTTTCAAGCACAAATACAAAGGGGCTGGCCCTTAAAAAAAAGCACCTGACACTGACTTCCAAACGTTCTACCTGATTCAACATGAGCTGGCAGTTGTGGATGACTGTATTGTTAGAGGTACCCATCAGCTGCTTGTGCCTAAATCATTGCAGAGAAGACTCATTAATATCACTCACAACACCCGCCAAGGCATTGTCCGTATGAAACTGGTGACCCAAAATGGACAGTCAGACAGAGACTTTGATAAAGAATTGCAACACGTGCAGACAGAATGACAAGTCGACTATTGCACACGATTTTCCACTTCACCCTGTTCCTCAACCAGCTGTTGCCTGGGAAAAAGTCTGAGTAAACATTGGGGGTCCATTTGAAATTGCACCCGCGGTCTGTAGATTTGCCATAATGTTGGTGAATTATTACAGTAAGTGGCCTGAAGTAGCGTTAATGGCTCTTGTTGACGCTGCTACTATCATACAGTTCCTGACTGCTGTTTTGTCTCGTGACCTTAGGAATTGGTGAGTGATAATGAACCTAAATTTGTATTAGCTGAGTTTGCGGATTTACTCATCGAGAGGAAAATCGTACATTACATGCCCTCAGTCCACTACCCAAAAGCGAATGGGAAAGTTGAAAGATTTAACAGGGTCCTAAAGGATTGTCTGCAAATGGCATCGATCCAAGGAAAGGCCTGGAAGCTGTTCATGAGAACATTCTTTATTGACTACAGAGCAACACCTCACTCAACTAATGGGGTGTCCCTGGCAAAATTACTCCATGGCTGACACATCAGGACAAAGTTACAGGTAATGGACATATCTGTACACCCCATGGCATGGCATGAAAGAAAGAGTGAAACAAAAACAACTGAAAATGAAGGAATATACAGATGGCCACAGGCACGCCAAAGCAACTATTTTCCGGTCCGGTGACCAAGTATGTATTAGGAAGCCATGCAAGGTCAAGAAAGATGAACTGAAGTTCACCAACCAAAAGATTGTGGTGGAAAGGAAAAGTCAAAATACAGTACTTACCTGCTGGATGATGGGAGGATTTGGAATGCCTTGCACCTATCTGCAGTGCCAGATTTAATCCTGGATACTGACTCTGAGTCCTGGACAATGTTGAGCCCGAGGCTGGTAAATCATCAGAGTCTAACTCTGCCAGCCTAGCCAGGTCTACCACGATTAGGAAACCTCCGGGTTGGGTTTAAGACTTTGTCAGGTGAATAAATAGAGAAAAGGAATATGATGTGGGAATGTTATTGTGGTTATTTTCTTATACATACTTACAGAGGGTATAGTATAGTGATGTTCTAAGATGCATGGTGCACTCTGGGAAGGGTAAAAGGAGGAAAAGGAGAGAAGAGAATAAAGGAAGGACAGGTTCCATGTTCCCATGCTTCAGTATGTAATACTTTATAGTTAAAATAATGCACAACAGTTGCCATCCACCTCTCCTCACTCCATTGGTTATGTCATATACCTGACTTGAATTCAGAAAATAATGTCATGTATTGTTAATTGTCCGTTATTGTTTAATGTAGTTCTATGTTACGGTCGAGAACGTTTTTCTCCATCGGGCAGGTGTGATTTCTTTAAGACTATAAGGGAAGCTCGGCTTCCCCTAAAGTGTAAAAACATTTATGGTAAAATATGTACTATTGTGTTAACATTTTATTGACAAAATGCGTTAGAACGCGTTCATCTCGAAGATGAGTTCGTTCAGAATGAGCTACATACTGTAGAGCAGGTCAACTTCCTTCTCTTTCCAAAACAACAGTTTATTTCCCTGTTGAAGCTATGAACTTCAAAGGGGCTGCTTTAAATAGTTTTTTCCATGCTGAGAAACTAGACGGTCATTGGATAAATGCTGGGATTATGTCTCGCCCACGGACGCTCAGCGTCTCTGGGTGTGAATGGAGGGGTAAGTGTAGTTGAAGGACAAACTGCTGCAACCTATTTCTTGGTATTGGCTTAGCAAAATTGCTAGCCAATTTTCATCATACATTTCATACAATTATACACCACATTCCTTGTTTCAGTTGAACCTAATTCCCACATTTCCTCCGTTGAGTTTAATATTGTTTCGTTAGATCATTCAGTCATTCATTCATGGCCATCCTTGATAACATCTTGGACCAGATTCCATGTGAGTGCATGTGCAATATTAAGTTGCATGGGCAGGATCAGGGTTGAGCATGCAATCAATGAAGGTTCTCGCATTCAAGTGGCTAAACATAATGAAAGAGTCAAACAAAACAGGGCCTTCCTAAACCACCTTATTGATGTGACATCCTTGCTTTGCCAGCAGGAGCTTTCATTTAGGGGACATGTTAAGAGTATTGAATCATCCAACAAAAGGAATTACAGGGAGTTCACAGAAACATTAGCTACATATGGCTCTGTTCTGTCCACACATTACGAGTCCTCAACTGTTTTTAAATTTTTTTTTTTAAATTTAACCTTTATTTAACCAGGTGGGCACGTTGAGAACATTTTCTCATTTGAGACGGCGACCTGGCCAAGATAAAAGCGTTGAGGTACAGACAACAAGAAGTTACACATAAAATTACAAGACAAGGTGTGCACAATAAATAGTAAAAACAAAGAATAAAACAGTGAATGTACAATAAATAATACAGTGAGCAGGTCAAACAATAAGGCATTTATACATGTAGTGCAACAGATGTCGATACAAGGAGGTAGATGGTTGGTGAATACAGTCGCTTGGCGCTGTACAATACAGACAGTTATAAGAAGAAAAAAATGCAGAGTAGGGGCTGAGGTAGATGGGTACAATTGTTGGGGTACAAAGTGGCTGTGCGTAAATAACACTATGGTAAGTGGCATAATGACCGGGACTGTGGGAGGTGGAGTGTGCAAAATATACAGTATGTCCCAAACTATTCAAAATGAATTGACCTCTGCTATTGCAGCTACTGTTTCTGATCAGATCAGAGATGAAATTCAGGATGCTCCCTTTTTTGGATGGCAGGTGGATGAAGCAACTGATATATCCTGCCGTGCCCACCTCTCTGTCATTGTTCGCTATGTGGATAGTGCAGCTAAAATTCAGGTGCGCTTTATTGGATTTTTTGTTTCTGGGGGTAGAGATGCTCAGTCTGTTTTTGATGTATTGAATGAGAACATGCAGGGCTACAATTTTAAGGATAAGCTTGTGGCACCGACCTATGATGGGGCTGCTGTCATGGCTTCAGCTCTCAATGGTCTGCAGGCCAAAGTGAAAGCAATAGCCTCCAGTGTAATGTTTGTGCATTGCTATGCACACAGACTGAATCTGGTGCTGTCACAGGGGGCTAAATGCTTGCCGGAGTGCAGAAATAAAATAAATAAATGGACAATGTTTATGACGTAGGCCGAAAACGAGCTTCCTCTCTTTGAAAGATGATGTAGGAGTGGTGTTTTATGCTGTGGTTTGCTGTGAGTTAGAAGGGATAAGAATGTTGTGTATAAATGAGGTGGGTGCATGGGGACTAATTAAGTTGGCTGGGACATCAGCGAAAATGAGAAGCAGCTGGCGCCACTCCTACTCACCTCCAGTGCCTTGGACTAATTGATTAGCAGGTGCTTAAAAGGAGAAGGGAGTTTTGGAAAGAGAGAGCGGAGGAGGATCAGACAAGCTGCGCTAAAGAATAGTTGAAGCTAAGTATAGTGAAAAATAGTTATTGGGAGGGTCACTTAGGAGTACGTGTTTTTTTGGAACAATTCAGAGAGTGCGGCTGTGTGCAGTCCTCCTACGGAGGTGGAGAACCAAGAGATGGCAGTGGTGGTTTTCCCCCAGAGAACTTTAGAGCAATTCACCAGGCTGTATTGAAGGGAGGGGCTTATTATTAATGAATGAATGTAAAGGAGTCACTGTGTGTTAGGCTGTGCCCCTTCTTGAATGTTACTTACTCCTGTCCTAGATGATTCCAGTGGGGAGACGAGACGGCTGACTCTACAGTGGAGAGGCTTATACTACGCTCGCAATGCTGCATTAAAGGGAAGTGCTTACTCTGAACAAACGAATGTGACATGTTGTGTTCCTGCCTTGTCCCGTTCGAGGTGATTCGGGTGCGAGAGGCTACACAGATGACCACGACAGGAGACGACCAGAGGGGCGCATAAAGTAGCCTGGCGCCGCCCTCCTACGTACTTAATTTTCCTTCAGTACTACGTCTGGGTTTGCGTCATATCCCCTGGTTTTCTCCGAACAATTTTTTACCGGTCTAATCAGCGAACAGAGGGAGTGGCTGAGAATGATGACGTTGATGTCCTGCGCTAGTTTGAGTTGTAGTACATCACAACCAAACGTAGCGATTGGTTATGGCAGATCCAGAGTGGCTCTGGGCAGATCTTAGTTTTAAATTTCAACAAAGTACCCGCATTCAAGGAAGATAATGCTTGTCAATGGAGAGTGGCCAGACTCTCTGTACAAATGAAATGTACGTACGAGAGTCTGGTAGGACCAGGCTACATATAAAGTGGACGATTAAAAGGAACTGGCTTAAATCCCATTAGCTTCCGATCCAAACAATAATTGGGTCATTACATTACCTATCCAGCCCTAAATCACATTAAATACGTTCTGAGGGAACTATTTTGTAAAACCGAAATATGTCAAATATGAACGTATGAGAGGGTCAATTACGTTTGTAGGGAACTAAATTGAACACTCGAATAACGTTCAATATGAACATTAGAGGATCATGACGTAGCATGTAAATAGCATAGTTTTTGCTAGGGCGGAGGTCGGGGATGGTGGATGGGCGTATAAATCCGCTACTTGCATGCCAGTGTTTGCGAGTTTAAATCCAGACCGGCACTTTGTGTGTTTTGTTCTACATTGCTTGCGTCATGCAGACACGCGAGTGTCGGTTTTTGTAATGTTAACCCTAACCTTAATTCCAACCTTAACTTCAGTAACGTCATATCTAACCTTAACCGTTAGTAACCTCATGCCTAACCTTAACCGTTAATATCCTCCTACCCAACCTTAACTGTGAATGTTGCAATATAATTTCGAATGCTATGGAATGTATGGAATGTTCTCGCATAAATCCGCTAAATGAAATGTACCGGAGCAACGTAATTCAAGTACAAATATAGCCTAATAACAAAACGTGCAGTTCAAACGTAAAAACACCCTAAATAGGTTGGCATAGAACGTAATTTAGGTCTTCAAAATAGTTTCCTGAGAACGTAATTTTGGAGAAATTCTGAGATTTACGGTTGCACCTATCACGATAATAGGGTAATTACATTACCTGTAACGTTTAATGTCCTTAGCATAATTTTTGGAAAAGAATTCAGACGGCCCTTTAAATAAACACTTTTCTGGTCAACAAAGGCACGGTCATAATCTTATGCTTGTCTATTTTTTACCTCAATTGCTTAGATGGTAGTGTCTTTTTACAGCTAATGTGAACGGTCACTGATAAAACGGTCAATAAATACACACGATGAGGCAGAGTTTAATCTAACCACGCCCAGAGTGGTGTACCCTGACCACGCCCATAGTGGTGTACCCTGACCACGCCCATAGTGGTGTACACACTGAGTGCTTCTTCATTCACTCCCATGTCATTTGCCTAAACTTGTTTCTCCTACACAAACTTTGGACATTTTAGGAGGTTTCGATAATCGTTTTCAAAAGCCTTAAATTTCATTGATGACATATTTTATCCACAAAAACATAAACATCTTGCATCATCCTCTTGAATTGGTTAGCCGACACAGAAGGCGCAGTTGGCTCAGTGGTTAATGAGGCAGACTTGTAGTAGGAAGGTTGCCTGTTGGATTCCTGACTGGGCCAGGTGTTGTTGTGTCCTTGGTTAAGGACACAACAACACCTTAATATGGAGAACGAAGTCTGACAAAATAATAAAATAAATATATAAATAAATAAATGCTCAAAAAATAAATAAGTATACAATTAATTGCACTTATATCTCTTTTAATTAGCTTCTTTATTTGTTCACCTTTCTTATAATTACCTTATTTATTTATTGTCCATTATAATATTCAATTTTATTTATTTACGACTTTTTTTTTAAATGTATGTATTTATGTGTATATTATAATATTTTTGTCTGTTTTATTCTTCCTTTGTATTTTTTTACCCTATTTATTTCTTCAACGCTATTTATTTCTACCCATCATATTTACATTTCTGTATGCATTTCTTCCTCATTATGCAAATGAGAAGGGGCTGTGTCTTAAGGGGAAAACTTCTGCCTATTGGTCTGATACTGTAGACCAAACAAATGTTGCCATGTAGCCAGTCAATATGTTGCAATATAATCCAAGACATTTTGTTTTCCCAACCTGCATCAATTTAATTTTTAACATGCTTGACCTGCTGGTTTTATTGATCTAGGGTATGTTGTAATGGACTTTCCAAAACATGGAAATGTAGAGCCAACTTCCCTACATTCTCTCCTCGTCCCACTGTTAATTCTCCCACACTTTCTTTCTGTTTCTCCCTCTTTCTCTTTCTCCAGATGTTTCTCTTTAAAAGCATATTCCTATTGTTCATAAAACCAGTCCATAGAGCCATGTGCATTACACTATGTACACACCAGCCCTGCACGTACACCAGCAATTAAACTAAAAATCACATAAAGAAACACTAACTGACACTAAGTCAAACCCGATATGTTTGCACAGCTTAACTTCGTAAATCAAAGAAGTCATACTGAATGGAGAAAGCAAGTACAACAATTAAACACAAACATGCTAATACTTTAAGATATATTCCTTTATAAAGTTATAGAGATGTAGTCTCAGTGTGTCTTGCTCAGTCATTCTTTTTTGACCCTTCTCACCTTCACTGTTCCCTTCCACAACTCATTTTCTGTTTCCCTCTCTTTAGCAGAGCCTGGGGGAAAACAAGGCGTCACAGGGCACACAATGCAGACGCACATCCACCACTAATTGGCTGGGATTTGATGGCTGGGTCGGCAGACATCTTGAAGTGATTTATCCGTAAAGCTCATCGAGGCTGTGTGTTTCACTCTGGTTTTCGCAGAGGACCTGAACTGTGGGGTTGAACTCAAGAGGAGAACGAGATCAGAGAAGCTGAGAAGATGACAACGAAAGAGAAATATTGGCATCATGAGGAGATTCAAACGTGCTATGAATGTTCCAATGTGCTTTCACTCCAGCGTACTGCATGTCAAAGCAATGTAACTGACAGTTGGCACATGTTATAACAAACATTACATTACAAACCAGGGACCTTGAATCCAGAATGCTGATTGGTTGATAGTTGTGGTATTTGTAAGCAATAAGGCATGAGTGGGTGTGGTATATTGCCAATAGACCAAATCTAACAGCTGTTTTTAGGCATGATGCATTGCGGAGTTCTTGAACATAGCACTTATCTGTATTGGCAATATATCACAAACCCCAGTGATGATGCCTTATTTCTCATGTAAACCGGTTTCCAATACAGTTAGTGCCACCGTGTGATGTGATACCTTCTACCTTTTACATTTTTTGTCATTTAGAATTCAGACGCTCTAATCCAGAGCAACTTATATTAAGTATAGTGACATTCTCTCTGGAGCAACATAGCGGGAAGTGCCTTGCCCAAGGACAACAACATCTGGCACAGCCAAGAATCGCTGAGCCAGCTGACCCCCCAATAGAGTATGATTTACCACAACTATCCTCCAAATAGCATCCAGAATTCAAACCACCCAGTATATAAGGGGGCGTATATCACAGGTTAGACATTGCGGCACTTCTTACTTCTCCAGTAGCGTTGGTAAAAAAAACAAATAAAAGGCACCTTTGGAGGTTTTTGGTACATTGCCAATATGCCATGGCTAAGAGCTTATGCACTGTACTTAAGAATAGATCTTAGCTGTGGTATATTGAAAATATACTACACCTCCTTGTGCTGTATTGCTTAAGTATAGTCTACCACATTGTAAAATACTTAAAGCACTTAAAATCTAATTTGTATAGATGGTCTGCATCGGTTTCAGAGAAAACTACTACACTGATAGCACTGACTAGAGATGGCCCCCTTAACGTTTCCACCCTCAAGAGTTAACACAAAAGGAGATGCCTATAACAGTAAGGGCTGTGTTGACACATCATAAACGTGGGAATAATTCATTAAGCAGCCCCAATGGGCTCTGATTGTTCTACTGTATGATAATAGATTAATCTGAGCCCTTTAACTACAGTTTTGGAAGTCATACTCTATGGACGGCAGTCGATTAGGTGTCGTTAGGTAACTTTAGATGATCAACCTGGCAAGCTAGTGATGTTTTGTGTTCTACTGGTCTCTTCACAGCCATGTCATAATGGTAAGGTTTACCTCGAATGCTGTTCTTTACAACCAAGAGCAGTCAACATAGTGGGGCTTGATTTCACAGGATTCATGCTTTGCTCCTGAAAACCATTATGTAACAGCACATTTTTAGGACAAATAAATGTAGTTATTGAGTTGGCCACAAGATGACAGCATAACACTAGATTTCTGACCCAAACTGCAAGCGACAGAAACCAGAGGCTTTTCTGGGTGGTTCACTGAACTCTAGTGGCCATTCTAGGAATAAAAAGTCAGTTAATTGAAGCCCATTTTGTGTGCTTGATCCCATCACACAAAACAACATAAAACATCAGACAGATTCAGTTAAGACATCTACACTAGAAAGGACAGCATTCTGTCAGAGAGTTAGAAGCACTGATAGTATTCCATGCTTTGGTATCAATGTAAAGTAAAACACTGTGTTATTGCCAAAACGTTGGTGTTACCATGGTTACTCAATGGATAATCAGCCTAAAACAAAATTCTCTCTAACTGATGGATGTTGAATCAAATGGTATTAAAGTGTTCTTCGCCTGTGCTTTGTCCAGTTGGCCATTTAGTAATTTAGGAAGTAGAGATCACATTTCCACAGCAAAGCAACTTACTTTTTGGTGCATATTTGGTCATTTTGGCATTTAAGTAAGAATGTGTGACCCGAAAACAATCCAATCCATTGTGGATCTTTGATGTAATGAGGCTACTGAGATTCCAGTGGTTATTGAGACCTGGCTGAGGACAGTGTCATTATCATCTTATTATAACCTGTTTGAATTGAAGAGAAAGTGATTGCAATCCATTCAAAAGGGTTGTCCAGGTGAATGTTGTAAAGATTTAGTAGTAATGCTTCAAAGATGAATGCAAGGGTGCAAATGATTTTTGACACTTCAGATTTTGTCAAATGTAAAAAATTTTGCAAGTTAGAAAATCATAATAAAGCCCATTATTTGTGTACAATATTTTCTATAGCCATTTTGTTGATCACAGGTTTTTTTGCGAATGTGTATGCAGCAGCGTAGCTATGTGTAAAATACAATATATGGTACATATACTAGCTTTCAAAAGGTTGGGGTCATCAATAAATAAATAAATATATATAAATACAGTATATCCTAGACATTACCAATGTTACAAATGTCTATCATTGTTGGGAACAACTGATTTATGATTAATTATTCAAATACAACAGCAGCCATTATTTCAGTGTCCCAATGATGAAGTAGTTTAGCTCTGTAATTATCAAATCATGTATCAATTTTTATAAAAAAAACATGAATATTCATGGGTACCCCAAAAGTATTTAGTGCTATAGGGTAAAAAGTGCAATGTACATACATTCATATATACAACATATAAGAACAATAAATTGAAATATACAGTACAATATTAAAAATATAATATACAAAGAATTTACATTTGAGTGATTTAGCAGACGCTCTGGAGACTTACATTAAATAAAGGGACATATTTCCTGGAGCTAGTTAAGGTTAACTGCCTTGCCCAAGGACACAATGACATTTGGCACAGCTGGGAATCGAACCAGCAAATTTCTGACTACTAGTTTTACTCTCTAACCGCTGAGCCACCTGAACCACAATTCATGTAGATAATGTGTAAAGTACAGTTTACATGTGTAAATTAATGGATAAAATATGTAAAGTGCATTATAGAGTTATACAAGCACAGCTCGCCATATGTTGAGAAAGTAACCACCCTCGACTAAAAAGGCATGGTTGCAGTGTGTTTGTAGTTTTGGAGTTGGGGTAAGGGTGGAAAGGGGTGTGGTGTCTCACCTCAGGCCATCTCTGAAGTGTTGCTCTGGGCTTACGGGAGAGGAGAAGTGGGGAGAACCACTCCACTCGGATCCTCTGCATCAAATATTAATTCCACAGAAACTCCTCAGCCTTAAATAATTCTCAAAGAAGTGTGCCCAAAGCAAGCCCTTGCTACCCAAAGCACGTTGACTGTCTGGACAATGGATCTGAGGGGTACGGAGGGAAATAATAGAGGGAAATAATAGAGGGAACAGTGAAGAAAGAGAGATTGAGTAGCAGCAGAAAGGTTAGATTTAGATGGTATCTTCACACATTAAATAACAGAAGGCTGTGTGTGTGTATGTGTGTGTGAGTGTGTGTGTGTGTGTGTGTGTGTGTGTGTGTGTGTGTGTGTGTGTGTGTGTGTGTGTGTG
>JACXGM010013917.1:0-22577 GCA_016801145.1 Umbra pygmaea | reverse complement strand
CACTGAACAAGGTGGTTATACCATGAACACGGCTAGTCACACTATAGAATTTGCGTACACGAAGTCAGACCAGACGTGAGATTTTATCGCAGCCTACGATCACGTTCAAATTGATAAATCCCTTGCTTTGCGTTAGAATCGCCGTACGCCCGTCGTACGCCTGTTTTTGGTCGTACGCACGTTTCATAAATGAGGGCCACTGCCACTCAACAGCTTCAGAGAGATTATGCAATACCTGTGTTTTGATGATAAGGATACAAGAAGCCAACGCTTGGAAACTGACAAGTTTGCTGCAGTCTCAGACACTTGGAAAAGTTTTGTGAAAAACTGCATTGCTTGTTACAAACCAGGACATAACATAACTGTTGATGAGCAACTGTTCCCAACAAAAGCTCGGTGCCGTTTTACTCAGTACATGGCAAACAAACCAGACAAGTTTGGGATCAAATTTTGGTTGGCTGCTGATGTGGACACAAAGTACATGCTCAATGGTTATCCATACCTGGGGAAAGATGAAACCAGGCCAACGGGTGAGCGACTATTAGAGACTGTGGTTTTGAGACTCGTTGAGCCTTTTACGGGCAAAGACAGAGGTGTAACAACTGACAACTTCTTCACATCACTTTCCTTCTCTTCCTGGCAGAGAAGTTGATGGAAAAGAAAACTAGCCTTTTGGGAACGATGAACAAACAGAGACGTGAGCTGCCTCCCTGTGCGCAAAATAACACACCAGCCGAGCTCTCAACAGTGATGGAGAGTGGGAAAGCCACGCTCACAGTATACAGATGTAAGAAGAACAAGATTGTCTGCCTTCTCAGCACGATGCATCCAACTGTTGCCATCTGCGATGGACTCAAGAGAAAACCAGAGACAGTGACACATTACATTCATTAAAAGGTATGTCTGTAAAATCAACTTTAGTCTCTACCATGTGCCATATCTCCTGTTATTATCATACTTTCTGTTTACTTTTTCGTGTGCATAACACTAACCATGTCTATATTTTTATTCAATAGGTTGGCGTAGATACACCCGACCAGATGGCGAGACTATACACGGTGAAAGGAGGAACTTGTCGCTGGCCAGTTGCGGTGTTCTACAACCTGCTAGACATGGCTGCTATCAACGCGCATGTACTCTACAAACATTGTCTGGACCAGAGAATCAGCAGGAGAGACTTCATCTTGGACCTGGCATGTGAGCTTCGTGCTGACTTTATGACGGAAAAGACAGCCGCGAAAGAGGCAGCAAAACAGGCAGCACGGCTAGTTCTTCCCCTTACCCAGCCACAGCAGCTCATTCCTGGGAAGACGACGCAGTGTCAAGTCCGGAAATGTACACAGAATAAAACAAATGAATTCTGTGTGAGATGCAATCGTTTCGTTTGCAGATCTTGCTCTCACAAGCCGCCAAAGTTATGTGCTGACTGTGGGCCAGAAGAGAGTTGATTACAAACAACCGTGTAATGCTGGCGCAATGGACAACATACCCTTGCATATTTCATTCTGTAATTACTGCACATTCAACTGTACACTTCTTCTATATTGTTTCTAATATAATAAACAAATAAAATCCAATGAAAAATACTTTAAGTTTGTGTCATTCATTATTCAAAATTATATATTTTTTTCATATAATGATCACATTATAAGCAGATTTACTCTCTATATTATATGTTTCCGTTTCCTGGCAGAAGCAGCCAGATTCAGATTAAACATTTCCTGGTACTTCACGGAGTTCATGATGCAATCTTTAGGCTTTGCATTAAAATGTAGTATATAAAATGACTGGCTTTTTCAACAGCTGTACATATTTTAATATATATATTCACCTGAAGAGGGTTTGAATAGAAATAAACCGGTCTTTACATGTGCCGTTATGCAATGCGAAGCTTGCTTAAAACCGATTTATTTTAGCTTCAAGTCTATCTCGTCAGCGCAAAGCATTTGAGGCAAGCAGATAATTCAATAATTATAAAAAACTGTACATAGAACAATTCTATAATCCACACTGCACCTGGCTGATATGTTTGCTATTGTATTTGAACGTAAAATATTACAAAAAATATATATATAATGGGTGTGCCGAACCATAATGTATATCTATATATCTATACATATATATATATCTATACATCAAGCGCTTTACAGCGTGCGGTTATGCAATGCGAAGCTTGCTTAAAACCAATTAGTTTTAGCTTCAAGTCTATTTATCTTGTCAGCGCAAAGCGTTTGAGGCAAGCTGAATATTCAATAATTATAAAAAATTGTTCAAAAATTCTCAAATCCACACTGCACCGGCTGAAATGTTCGCTATTGTATTTGAATATAAAATATTAGAAAAAATATATCTAATGGGTGTGCCGAACCACAATGCAGATCCCGAAAAAATATTTGCTCTGAATTTGTTGGTTGAACATCTTTTTTAAACATTCTAATTCTATAGAGCCTATAAAATTACATAAATACAACAGCATAAATTACAATTACAATTGGAATTCAGGTTATTGTTTCCGAATAACATCTAACAATGGAACACATTTTAAAAATAATAAAATGGCACTTTCTGATTAGTTAGTTGAAAATCATTTTTACTTTCTACATCAACACAATTAAACAGAGAAAAGAAAAGTATTATCTCTGAATAAAGTAAATGTGTTGGATTTTCTTTCTATAGACTTAATCATTGTCATTCTATTTATACTTTGCAGTCACGTGATTACCATGGATACCAGTAGGGCAAGAAACGCCGATAAAATGGTGACGAACAGTGGCCAGCCAGGGGAATTGCGGCTTGGATTTTTAATAATACAATCAATCAACCAAATTTGATAATATGAAAAGATTAACATACTCGTAACTGTCATTGCTTTGAACCTTGCAAAGTCTCTACCAGACTTGGAGTTGAGATATTTACATTTATCGAGAATCCGTCACCTTACTGTAGGCTACAGCTAAAAAAATAAAAGCCTACAAAAGTACAGATACTAGCTACCTTTTTTAAGAGTGAATGGGTTAACAACGCTGTCGTAGCTGAAAGACAAGAATACTTTCAAAATTAAAGCAAAGGTGTTACTAGTAGTTGGCTAGCTTCCCACTAACGTTTGCTAATCTGTGATGATGTCTTCATCTGAATACGTACACCCTGCCTAGGCTAAAATGTCCCGGTTTACACCAACCACTATGAAATTATCCCGATTGTTGCTTAGAATAAGCACACTGGTTACATTTTACCGTAACGGTACATGAGTTGTCATGAATCCATGCATTAATTAATTGATGTATGTATTATTATTACTATCTGGCATGTCGTTTTCACCTTAAAACACAAAATTTCGTATGGTAAAACTGGCGACATCCCCTAGCTTAATAGGTTTCGATGCTAGGAGAATGACGTTCTTGCCCGCCAGCCAGTCTTTGTAACGTCACGTGCAAAGTATGAATAAAGGCAAAAAATATACGAAATTAGGCTATAATACATCTTGTGCTGTATATATCCTTTGATATTATGTATATATTTTTTGTATTCTACTTTTATATATTACCTAACATCAAATCTCCATGTAATTAATCTGTTTTGAGATTTACTTAGGCCTGTAAAAATACAATAGAGGTGATGCTCTTGATCACTGGATGCAGAGGAGTGAGCGTTTTTTAATGAGGGTGATTCGTATGCTAATAACGCTGATGGGCGTCAGCAGTTGGCGGTTATAGGTAGTTTGAAAGGCCTAGCGGTTCTAGTGTGTTAAAAAGTCGAGGAGGGATAGTATCACATGGAGAATCTGAAGACTTCAAATGACCAATTATCTCCTGTAAACTGGACAACGTCACAGGCTTGAATTTGTCAGCAGAGACAGCAGAGCAGAGGACAGACATTGAGGGGTCATAAGCAGAAGGTGTCATAAAAGCCCTAGTGGAGGTGACCTTATCAATAAAAAAATGAAAAAAGTTTTCACAACCAGCAGGGGAAGCAGAGAGTTGCAGGGCATTAAGAACTGAATCAATAGTCTTAAACAAAACACTTAATACAGTTTGACATTTTTATTTCAGAGAAATGCTTTCTTTTAGCTTCTTTCAAGGTTATCTGGTAATGATGCCAGCAGTCCCTTAACATTTGAAATGACACCTACAGTTTGTCTTTTTTCCATCTGTGCTCAGCTCTTCAGCACTGACGTCTGACAGCATGAGCTGAGTCATTTAGCCAGGGCTTAAATTTAGTTTTAGGCTGCCTGGTTTTTAATAAGGACAATGTCAATAACAGTTTGGCAGATGTTATGAAACCATGAGTTGAGTTCCTCTGTATTGTCACATATAGGCACATTTCTGATTGAAAACAGTAGAGAATTGGACAGCAGTTGAAGGGTTAATGATGCAACAGCGCCGAGCAGGAGCGCAAGGTTTAACTGTATTATAGTCAAGATCAGTCTGAAAAAGCACAGGCATATGGTCAGAAAACACAGCATTACAGATCTCCAGGTTAAGAACAGGCAAACCATAAGATAGCACAAGATCAAGTGTGTGTCTGCGTTCTTGTGTAGGACCAGACACAGATTGCACAAGATTAAAAGAGTCAAGGAGGTTAAGAAAGTCGTTTGTCAATGGATTATTAAGACAACACCCATGAACATTAAAATCCCCAACAATAAGAATACGGTCGTATTTAGGCATAATTTCAGCCAAGAAAAAGTCATTTATAAAATCCTTATTATATTTGAGAGGACGATAGACCACTGCACACAACACTGTGTAAGAGCGTCCCAGCTCAAACACACTCAGTTCAAAGCAGGTGGACGAGGATGATAGTGCACTCGTATGAAGAGTTATTACATGTGAAGTCAGCACTACTGGAGTGGTACTGGAGCAATATTGAGCGAAAGCCTTCTGGGTAGAGCTGGGCAGTATACCGGTTCACACCGAATACTGGTGCATATTTTCGTTATAATATGAATTTTTAATACACCATACCGGTGTATTGAATACACAACGTCCGGAATACTGCGCTGTGCAACACTGTTTCAGACTGTTTTCAATGTTGTGCTTCTAAACACGCATGTTGCGACTGCTGCACTGCCACTGACTGCGAGGCGTGGTGAGGGTAAACAGTAGTGCTCTGGTGTTACGTAAAGGGAAAGATGGATGCTGCAGAACTAGTAGAACATATGTTCATAACACAGAATCATTTTTGCCAAAAGAGGAGCCTTTGGCAATGTTGTTTTGAGTTTTTTTTTTTTTTTTAAATCTGACGTCGACCAAACAACCATTTTATGCAAGTGTTGTCGGGCTAAAGTTGACGCCCGAGGAGGAAACACGAGCAATTTGCTCCACCACCTTAGCTGCAAGCACGTCTTGGAATATCAAAAATGTATGCAATTAACATCAGATTCCTCACTTCTGATTCCTTGCATCATTTTTTGAAGTCAATCTACTAATCTATTTCTAAAAAGAAATACCGTCATATACCGTGAAACTGGTAGAATTTTGAAAAATACTGAATATAAAATACCAAATGATTCTGGTATACATTTTTGGTCATACCGCCCAGCACTACTTCTGGGCCGCTCAAACATCGCTTAGTGCTCCGGTATAACTGAATCTGGCTCCTTGCTCCGCTCACAGCCTACTCTGTCCAACACAGCAGAAATGTGGATAAAAAAATTAAAAAGTTATTATTTTATTATTATTATTTCATTAGAGAATTTAGTTTTTTTGTTGTTAATTTCCATATCATGCCACCACATACAGATCTAACTTTAATAAGGCTACTCCACTTAATTGGGAACGCACCCAGGGCAGGAGAGAGACAAAGAGAGTGTCAGATTCCAGCTGCTTTCCTTTTGATGCATCTCCTTTTTAATATAAGAAACTTTTAAAAGGAAATCATGAAAGCAACAAAGACAAGGCTATAGGAGTTTTTCGTTATCTGGTTCCCACCACTGATTAAAACTCAGATTGGTGAGAGCGCTCTATAACATAGGCTGCTATGAATGTGATTTGAAACATAGACAAGAATATAAAGAATAGTCTCCTAATTTGCCTTTGTAGAATGGAATCGGTGAGTCTTCAATAATTCATTTTCCAAGCATTTACATGAAACACATGATATGCAGAGCTGACTGAAATGCATTCCATTCAGATAGTCAGTGGTGGAGGAATTACTGAATCTCAACTAACTGCCATGAGGACAGACAAACTGTTAGTTACATTTTTTTGATTCCAACCAACAACTTGAAATGGATTCTGCACACTGCAGCTCAACATTATGTTTAGAAATCAAATGTAACAAATTTACTCAGCGACCAATGAGAATTGACCAAGTCTAGTAACCTGCTATTCATGCACAACTAAAATTATGCGTTCTCCCCGTTAATTTCATTGGATTTAATTTGCACATTTAATATTAAAATAATAACTAAAAGGGATATTTCATCAATGACCAATGGGGGGGCACGGCCCTCGGATGCCCCACCGTAGCGCTGATGCTGAACAAGGGCCAAGTTTTGATGTCTAGATGAGTGGGTCAGAGCATTTCCAAAACTGCAACACTTGCGGGGTGTTCCCAGTCCTCTGCAGTGGTCAGTATATATCAAAAGTGATCCAAGGAAGGAAAAGTGATGAACCAGTTACAGGGTCATGGGCGGTGGTCAGAAACAACAGACTGGCTACAGTAGTTCAAATTGCTGACAAAGTTTATGCTAGTTCTGATAGAAATGAGTCAGAACACAATGCATGGCAGTTTGTTGCATATGGGACTTCTGTTTTGGCAGCAAAAGGGGGACCTATACAATATTAGGCAGGTGGTCATATTGTTATGGCTGATCAGTGTATGTTATGCCCCATATTATGGTAAAGGTAATAAATACATTATTATACACATTATGATAACCAGGTAACAAATACATTATACACCAGATTATAGTAATATATGTGACTCTCCAGGCATGGTAATATATACGTGATGCACCAGATGTTGCAGAATGGGGCGGATTTACGCATCGTTGACCATCAGGGAAAAACAGCTCTACACCATGCAGTGTCTGGAGGAAGCATGTAGGTACACACACATTACACATGCTTAAAAAAAGATCACCCCTATTAACCCACATGCTCATTCCCGTCTTGTACAGCAGGCCACCTTATCATCCCCAGGTCCAACAGGGCTTTATCCAGGCTTGCTTCTAGCCTCTGGGACTCCCTGCCTAAAACCATCCGTGATTCTGAGTCTGTCAACATATTCCTCCACAGCATTAAACCTCATCTGTTTAAAAAAGCCTACCCTTAGCCACTGCCTCCTTCCCTTTGTGTTGTTTTCTGTTTTCTCCACACTGTCTGTGTGTTCCAGGAGTGCTCGCTACTATCTTTGGTTTGGTTTCGTACTAGTTTGTAAGGCTTATTTCGGTCCTTATGCCTAATAAGTAACATGTATTATTATCATTTTTATAACTGTACTGTTTGCACCAGTGACATAGGAATTGAAGACATGATGTCTTGCATTCCTGCATGTACACACACATTCACATACTGCATCCGGAAAATATTCACAGCGCTTCACTATTTCCACATTTTATTATCTTACACCCTTATTCCAAAATTGATTAAATTAATTATTTCCAATGTGAAAAAAATGTGTTTGAAATCTTAGCAAATTGATTAAAAATAAAAAACGAATAAAGCACATGCACATAAGTATTCACAGCCTGTGCTCAATACTTTGTTGAGGCACCTTTGGCAGCAATTACAGACTCAAGTCTTTTTGAGTATGATGCTATAAGCTTGGCACACTTATTTATGGGCAGTTTCTCCCATTCTTCTTTGCCGGATCTCTCAAGCTCTATCAGGTTGGATGGGGACCGTTGGTGCACAGACATTTTCAGATTTCTCCTGAGATGTTCAATCGGGTTCAAGTCTGGGCTCTGGCTGGGCCACTCAAGGACATTCACCGAGTTGTCCTGTAGCCAGTCCTTTGTTAACTTGGCTGTGTGCTTAGGGTTGCTTAGAGATCCAGAGCACTCTGGAGCAGGTTTTCAGCAAGGACGTCTCTGTACATTGCTGCATTCATCTTTCCCTCGATCTAGTCTCCCACATCATGCCGCTGAAAAACATGCCCACAGCATGATGCTGCCACCACCATGCTTCACTCTAGGAATGGTATTAGCCAGGTGATGAGCGGTGCCTGGTTTCCTCCAAACATGACGCTTGCCATTAAGGCCATAGAGTTCACTCTTTGTTTCATCAGACCAGATAATTTTGATTCTCATGGTCTGGGAGTCCTTCAGGTGCCTTTAAGCAAATTCCAGAAGGTATCTCATGTCTTTTACTGAGAAGTGGCTTCCATCTGGCCCCTCTACCATACAGGCCTGATTGGTGGAGTGCTGCAGAGATGGTTCTTCTTCTGGAAGGGTCTACTCTCTCCACAGAGAAATGCTGGAGCTCTGTCAGAGTGACAATCGGGTTCTTGGTCAACTCACTGACTGAGGCGCCTTTTCCACAATCACTCTGTTTGGCTGGGCGGCAAGTGCTTGGTTCCAAACTTCTTCCATTTACGGATGATGGAGCCCACTGTGCTCATTGGAACCTTCAATGCTGCAGATATTTTTCTGTTCTCTTCCCCCAGATCTGTGCCTTGATACAATCCTGTCTCTACAGGTCTACAGACAATTCCTTGGACTTCATGGCTTGGTTTGTGCTCTGACATGCACTGTTAACTGTGGAACCTTATATAGTGTGTGCCTTTTTTTATATAGTGTGTGCAATTTACCACAAGGGGACTCTAATTAGGCTGTGGAAAAATCTCAAAGATGATCAGTGGAAACAGGATGCACATGCTTTTTTGTTTTTTATTTTTAATAAATTTGCTAAGATTTCAAACACACTTCTTTCATATTGTCGTTATGGGGTATTGTTTGTAGAATTTTGATGGAAATAATGAATTTTATCAATTTCAGAATAAGGTTGTTACATAATATAATGTGGGAAAAAGTGAAGCGGTGTGAATACATTTCAGATGCACTGTATATGCACAACACAGACGCACACATTCTGTACACACTCTTACTCTATGTTGTATATCCTAGTTTGGCAATGCAGTTCCTGTGGGAGACAGGCATGTTCCGCTGGTGTGATGGAGACATGTACAATGTTACCCCTCTACATCTGGCCGCTGACACAGGCAACAACGAGGTGGTCCGTTTCCTTCTTCGGAACAAGGTAAAAGGGGCACACAGACTTCTTAATGACCCAGTGTATGTTTTTGGTGAAAGTGTCTGCCAAATGTGTTTGCCTTGCAATAGAGCTTGGTTTGTATTGAAAAGTTTCCCAGTACAAATTTTGGGTGCCGGTACTGTTCATCTTTTGGTGAAGGAGCTTCACAATACATTTGAGCTGAAATTCTACATAAACTTAAATAGAAGGTTAAACACAGCTTACAGAGTTCACAAACAGAATTTAGAATGTGAGTACGAACAAAGTGTTTTTTTTTAAACGATCCTATAACAGTTTTATGCACACCTGTAGGAAATCACCATTGATTAATACTACTTTCGTTCACAGCCTCTATGATTTGCATATCAACACACACCTAATTACCCAAATATGGTCAAAATCACTCGTCAAACCTGTGGGAAACATCAGCTACAATGAGGTTCATGACATTTACGACGCAATCCAACTATCGAGGAAAAATTTATTTCAAATTCTGAGCTTGACAGAAGTATAAGTCCCTTACTGTAATATGATTAGTGCATTATTTATATGTCAAGCTCTGTTTTTACTCGCTTGACCGATTAAAAAGCCAAACTTTGCATAGAAGAGAAGTGTCTACTGCATTGGGAAATAATAGACATCCAATCCCTGATAGCTCCATATAGTAGACTAGATACAAGTAAATGCTTTTAAGTTTGTTCTTCTGAATAAATAAGTCATGGATTCCACCTGTCGTCTTTACATTCAGCAGCCTCTTTTACACGTATCACATCTACATTGTGTGGAAGGCTATTTTGTCATAGCCTACTATTCCGTGTGTGGACTTATCTCAATTTGCCATCTATTCATCCGACCATTTTAGGAATGCATTTATGTAACATAATAAACAAACTCCTTATGACTCTAACATTTTGGGCAATATGAGCAGCAATGTATCAGTTTGAACCCTCCACACTCTGCCCTCGATTTCAGGGCCAAAGCTGAGGGAGTGAAAATGATCAAGGGTGTAGGAGATAATTAGACCCCCGATATCCACTTCCAACAAGTGTGCACTAATGCAGCCTTTGCTGACAGGTGGCTAAAGAAGTAGACTCCCATAATGCGTCTGGATACTTTTTAGCAGTGATGGGTACTAGACATTGTTTTCAAGTCACAAGTCACATAAGGTTCAACAATAATTAATTTTCATGTTGCCTTCAAAATAAAGGTCTGCAGCGTGTCTATAGTTTTAGTTTGTATTATGTAAGCTACATTTTCAAAGGTAAAATCTATGTGGGGGACATTATAAATGAGGAACGTTTTCTATTTCAATTATACTTTACATATGTTAAAGAATATTATAAGGTGGAGCACTGAGAAATTGTTAGATTTTAAGTTAATGTAGAGAACATTATATAATATAAAAAATAGGGCTGGGCACCGAACATCAATACTTTTATGGCACCGACCGAAATACTTCGATAATATTGAGTATCGAAAAAGTATTTATCTTTCGGTGCCAATTTTCGGTTCCAAAAGCGTCTGTGAGCCAATAACCATTTAGCATAATTGCGTGTAATGACAAAGTCACCGGCGATTGGCTGTCTAATGCAACTTAAAACACGTGTGAAAGATACACCACCACCACACAGAGGATTTCTGAAGATATTTGAAGTCGTATACCGTTTATAACGTTACTATTTGACAGCATCGTTGTTTTTCCGACGTAACGGTAAGGTTAAACATTTTGGAAATACTTGACAGATAAGTGTAATTGCACTACTTAAACCGAACACATAGGTTTACTACTGCCGTTGTTGCGCTCATTTCAATCAACAATCGAAACTCAATTATTTTCCCCGTAACGTTGACTACTCTGTATGTTAGCTTGTGCTGCTAGTCAGTTGCTCTAGTTAGCTCTGTCTATTTCCCCCTTCACATTAGCCTCTGCGTGTGTCCACCCTGATGTTAGGAATAGGAAGACCATACCAGATAGTGTCAATCCCTTCACATTGGCAGCAATAGGGAACATTTCCTAGGAAAGATAAGATCAGTGCCACAGAGCAGTCACGGTCGCTTCGTTTGTCTGTTGTGTATAATACTATGCTGGAGCCTTCATCTTTTGTGTTTCTCTGTTAAGTAGCTACTCAATTTCTATTACTCCAGCCTAGTTTTTAAACGCTGCGGTTCGAACTCAGTTATTAGGACATATCAACACAACACTCTTTTTAAAAAATTGTATTGGATGTCGTTTTCAGCCTCTTAATCTGAACAAACAAACAAACAGCAAGCCGCTGAAGGAACCCAGCACTACTTGAGCTGAAAACAACCAGATCATCCACATACATCTCCAATCATACACCCAGTGTTACAAAATCATTCAACTGTGAAATGTTGTTGTATGTGGCCCTACGCTAAAGTCAAGTGACGACGCTATAAAAAACTGTTGCGGTGCTTTCGTCACTCCCTTATCCCTCCTACCAGTTCCTATGGCCACTTGACCAGTGCGAATGCAAATAGCAAAACCGGTTTTGGGGGAGAGTAGTTAGTAGAACTGTTTAGAAGTGGACTGTTCCTATAACTACGTTCCTGTAACTACTTGGTCGGAAAGTGGCTATTGTTTAAGGTTTGCTAGCTTTTTCGACAGTGGTGGCCCCATGGTGGAGGTGAGCAGCTTTTAGCCTTGATAACCTTTTTTTCTTTTTATTGTCAGTAAAAAGAATGAAACATTATATTGTTATGTTTTGTGCTTTAGTGATAAACAATTGAGGTGGAAATTAAATGTTTTGGGTTTACTGTATTCTGTTGATGTTGAAATAGATTTAAAAAAATATGGTATTGAAAAAAGTATCGTTAAGGAACTGGTATCGAAACTGAGGTATCGAAATTGACACCGGATCAAAAGATTTTGAATGATGCCCAGCCCTAATAAAAAAATCCTATTTTCATGTTATTGATGTTAAGTTGCTTGTGCTCATTATATTTGGAGAGGGATTGTGTAATGCCTCCAACCAATGTAATGTACAAGATATACTTTTTGTGGAAAAACGCTTTTGTGAAAATCCAACGGGGGCTAGATGGGTATCTAGATAACACCCCCAATGGGTTTGAATGTCGAATTAATGTTTTTGTTAATGTCATGCAGGCTCATCAGTGACATTGGTGAGGTTTCCACAAAAGTGTTTTTCCACAAATAGTATGTCGGTAACACTTTAGAATAAGGTACCATTTATAAAGGGTCTATAAGGGGTTTATAATAATACTATTAATGGTAATTTAAACATTTGTAAATGAATTATAAACCCTCTGTAAGCACATTTGTCCCAAAAGTCAAAAAGCGGGTCAGGTTGCCAGATATTTACTTCTATTTGTTCAGTTATTAATCATTTATAAATGTAGTTACACATGCTAATAAGAATGGTTCATTAACACTTATTTATCTAATTTTAATGGTTGCAGTTGAACAATACAGTCATTTTTGGTTATTTTTCTACTTTCATTTGTAATGTTGTGATGCTTTAATTTTTCCATTCAACCCTAGGTCTGATTATTCTCTACAGAGTTTGGAGTCATGGTGGTTGTTTATTAAATGGTCTAACATGAAACCGTACGTGTACATACCGTTGGTGTTCAGTCTTCTCATTTAGTGTTAAATATTCTCATTTACTAGCAGTCATAAAAACCCACCGACTGAGATATAGCTGAGTGCACTTTAACATCTGAATGTGTTTATTTATTGTCACTTTCAAGGATATTATTATGAGGTATAAACCTGAAAGGAGACGTTGAAGTGATGTGCCTATTACTATATATAATGCATTATAAACCTAAATAACACATGAAAGGACAGCTTATTTTAAAATAATGTCCAAATTACCAATTACGAATGAGTTATAAACACTTTATTAGACCTGAAACACCTTATTCTAAAGTGACATACCAAATACCAGTTATAAATGTGTTACAAACCTATATAACACATGAAAGGATACCATATTTTAAAGTGATGCTCAAGTTACCATTTATATAAATGCATTATAAAGCCTTTGCAACACTTGAATGGTTACCTTATTCTAAAGTGACATGCCAATTACCAGTTATAAATGCCTTACAAACCTATATAACACATGAAAAGATACCTTATTTTAAAGTGATTTCCAATTATCCGTTATAAATGCATTATAAAGCCTTTACAACACTTGAACAGTTACCTTATTCTGAAGTGACATGCCAAATACCAGTTATAAATCCATTATAAACCTATATAGCACATGAAAGTATACCTCATTTTAAAGTGATGGGCAAGTTAACATTTACAAATGAGTTATAAACACTTTGTTACACCGGAGACAATCTATTCAAAATTGAGGTGCTAATTACCAGTTATAAATGCATTATAAAGCCTTTACAACACTTGAACCATTACCTTATTCTAAAGTGACATGCCAAATACCAGTTATAAATGCATTATAAACCTATATAACACATGCAAGTATACCTTATTTTAAAGTGATGGCCAAGTTAACATTTACAAATGAGTTATAAACACTTTGTTACACCTGAGACAACCTATTCAAAAGTGAGGTGCTAATTACCAGTTATAAATGCATTATAAAACCTATACAACACATGAAAGGATACCTTAATTTAAAGTCATGTCCAAATGACCATTTACAAATGAATGATAAACACTTTATAACACATTAAACACATTAAATTTTTTTGCCTTTTTCCAGAGTTTCCATTCTTCCCAATTCCCACTAACAATGCCTTGTTGGCAGCTCCCCAACTCCTAGTACAGATCCGTGGGATGACGAGGGATGAGCACATGGTTCATCCAACCACATGTCACATGAGCCGCCGATTCCTTTTGCACTGTTCACTCAACACAAGCCTTTAGTTGGATCATGCACAAGATGAATACGTTCACAGACTATACTTCCGTGATTTAATTTACAGGCGCTTGATCTGAACACAAGGAGTTTCTGGAGAGTGACGTGTCAGGACAGATAATCTGACTCATCTAACCCACATCCCGGTTAGCGCTTTGCTCTGCCTCGTGTAGAAGGCCCGGGGAAAGTCAGAGAACCCATGGTCAGGCTCGACCCCAAGACCATTATGATGTAGACTGTCCTGCAATGCAGCAACTTAGCCCACTGTGCCACGCAGAACCCGAAACATCATATTCTTTAGTGATGTCTCAATTACCATATAAATGCATTGTAAAGCTTTTAAAACACTTGAAAGTTTACCTTATTTTAAAGTGGTGTGCCAATTACCATTTATAACTGCGTTGAAAACCATTGTCAACACGGTAAATGTTAACAAAACAATAACTTTATGTAAATGATTAAGGTTAGTTGAGTAGGCCATGAGAAAATACTACATTTATCTCAATAAAGTTATCAAAAAAAATGCTGCATAAATACCAGTGATGGGCAAACAAACCTTCATTGCTGTTGTTCTAGCAGCAGGATATAACGCCGGCAGCATTAACTCTGGTTTTCTTTTTCAAAATAAAAGCAATATTGAAATTTAAAACTTTGCAAGGCAGTGAGAAACATGCAGGACAGAGACATGGAGTCACACTGGGGACATTTGATAGGCTAAGGAGTTCTCGAAAAGCAGCTGCAGAGGAACTTGGAGTGTATGTGTTGCCGTTGGCAGGTTGGTCCACCAGGTATGATAGAATAAGACAAAAACAGGAGGTGAGATGAGGGTAAGAAGAGGTGAGGCAAGGGCGGAGACATTCTGGGTAGGTGTGTTGGGAGGCCTGGGAGACATGCTGGGCAGCTGGGTCATCTTAGTCCTCGAGAAGGGGGAAGACAAGTATACATGCATCAGTTGGTTTGGGATCAAATATATAGTACTCTACTGCTACAAACTCCAACTAAACTGATCTTTTTAATGAACCCTTTAACATAAAAACATGGTTAAAACACGAGTTAGTCTATACTAAAACTGTTATACATATTTTTTTATCCATGCATTTGTTGTGCTATATCCTTTTGGGCTAGTTTTTGTCCTGTTACCATGGCTTGTATTATGCTTACCTGGGCTGTAATGGTGTATTCAGTGAGACATTAATAGTTTGTTTCTTCTGCAGCCACCTCCTCACAAAGATCTAAGATCTGACAGTACAAAACACAGAGTAAAAAAAACCATTATATAGTACTAATTGTGCAAATGAGTTAATGCAATTATGGTTACATTTCTAAACACTCTATTGAACCTAATCTTACCAGAATCTTACTAGTGTGTCACTGGCCATCCCACCTTCATGACAAGCCATCTCTACCTATAGAAAACAAGTAACATTAAACTGTAATTAGTTGTGTTGAGTCATAAATCAATAACAAACACTATGAAACAGCAAAAAAATGTCACATGTTACTTGCTTTTAGATGTTTTAAGGAACATTCGATAAAATATTGTAATGATCAAGTTAAAAACATTCTTACCCAAAATGTTTTACCTCTCACATATGATATAAAATATCCCAAACATTGTTTTTTTGTTTGATGAAGAAAGTCAATGTCTAGCATATTGTATATAATTTGCGGGCATTAGAAAGCCGCAATTACAATGCGGAAGACTTTCAGGACATCTGGGAGATTTGGGATTACATGAAAATCGCGTTGAACACAGGCTATATAGGCTGTTAATTAGAACAGTGGTGCCAGTGCACTCTTTGCAGAAGCAGTGTGTTAATGCATGGACACTTTATACACACACAAAATATTTTCATACACCAATATAGGCTAAAGGCAAACTTTAGTTTGACACCTGTGAACAATGAATACCAAAGAGTTAAGCTATTCCCTGAGACAGGCAGTTAACCCTAGAGTTTTTATGAAAATCATGTTGAACTTATATAGAACAGGGGTGTCAGTGTGCTCTTTGCAGAAGCAGAACGTTCCTGCATGGCGGATCTCTACACAAAAGTTTGACACCTGTGATTTAGAACAATTAGGTCTAATACAGTACATAGCTTCCCTGAGACAGGCAGTTAGGCCTAGAGTTTTAATGAAAATCGCTTTGCATAATTGTTATTTTGAATAATTTGATTAACAGAATATCATAAACAATAAGGAGGGTGAGCAAATTTATAAAACCAAAACCGAAATCCTGGAAACAGTGGTTTCCTCCAGCATCTTTAAAAGATTCCACCTCAAGCCAAAATGCATCAAGGGCCTGGTTTGGAGAAAAACCTTCGGAGGTAATATTCATATGTTTGAGGTGCGGGCGGCGCCAGCGTGCGTGACGTGAGCTGAAGGTATTGGGAGTGTTTGTTCTGAGTTTAGGGGGCACGTCATCCAGAGCTGAGTGGGTGTGTGTGAGTGATTGAGTGAGACTGCTGCCTGCTGAACAGAGGGTCGCAGGAAGACGGATCTGAAGTGTCGGTGTTTCGGTTACAAAAACCTGCTGAACTGATCCGAAACAAGCCCAATTTATATCTACCCGCCCAAAGCCATATTTGCCCGCAAAAATAAAGCAAAACCGCCCAATTGGGCGGGAAACCGACCAATCTGGCAACCCTGACAATCAAGCATTTTAAACCTAAAAATTGCCAGTAACCCACGACATCATAATCTAATACGTGATATAATTGGTCACAATTGATATTAGGGGCGTGTGTTGGGAAACATTTTTTCCCAGGCCTGTTGATTTGTTTGACGATACAGAATATGGAGTTTTCAAAGCGCGTAAAGGAGGTATATCGTTTGAGGTAAGAATGCTGTTAACTTGTTCATTATAATGTTTCATTGATAATGTTACTTGAAAGATTTTATAATTTGATAAGGACTGGTTTGAATAATCAGCAGCTTAATTTGCTGTCAGCTTTAAGTTTCATGTTTGGGTAACTATCAATTAGCTGCTCTAACTAGCTAGCTGCCCTATTCAGTTTATTATAGACTACTATTTGTTACATTCATGAATTCCAGATCTGCTTAGATAGAGTCTTATGTTTAGTTTTTTTGCTCCTCCATCACTGTTTCTGGTGTTTGTATGATCCACCAAACTTCCATGTGATGGATCAGCCTAGCTATCTAAAAGCAAGCAACGTGAAATCTTTGCTGTTTCATAGTGTTTGTTATTGATATATGAGTCAACACAACTAATTACATTTTAATGGTGCTTGTGTTCTATAGGTAGAGATGGCTTGTCATGAAGGTGGGATGGCCAGTGACACTAGTAAGATTCTGGTAAGATTAGGTTTAATAGAGTGTTTAGAAACATAACCATAAATGCATTAACTCATTTGCACAATAAGTACTATATAATGTTTTTTTTACTCTGTGTTTTGTACTGTCAGATCTTAGATCTTTGTGAGGAGGTGGCTGCAAAAAAAACAAAATATAAATGTCTCACTGAACATACCATTGCAGCCCAAGTAATCATAATTACAAGCCATGGCAACAGGACAAAAACAAGCCCATAAAGGATATAGCACAACAAATGCATGGATAAAAAAATATGTATAACAGTTTTAGTAGAGACTAATTAGTGTTTTAACCATGTTTTTTGTTAAAGGGTTCATTAAAAAGATCAGTTTAGTTGGAGTTTGTAGCAGTAGAGTACTGTATATTTGGTCCCAAACCAACTGATGCATGTATACTTGTCTTCCCCCTTCTCGAGGACTAAGATGACCCAGCTGCCCAGTATGGCTCCCAGGCCTCCCAACACACCTACCCAGAATGTCTCCGCCCTTGCCTCACCTCTTCTTACCCTCATCTCACCTCCTGTTTTTGTCTTATTCTATCATTCCTGGTGGACCAACCTGCCAACGGCAACACATACACTCCAAGTTCCTCTGCAGCCACTTTTGAGAACTCCTTAGCCTATCAAAGGTCCCAAATGTGACTCCATGACTCTGTCCTGCATGTTTCTTACTATTTTAGGTTTTCATTTTCATATCACAGATATTCTTCATGACCTTCTGCATGATTCCAGGACCCTCATTGCTGTTCTTCCAGCAGCAAAATATTCTGGCAGCAGGATTTTCTTTTTCAAAATAAAGGCCATTGTTGGAATGCCTTGCAAAGTGTTTTTCAATATTGCTTTTATTTTGAAAAGGAAAATCTGAGTTAATGCTGACAGTGTTATATCCTGCTGCTAGAAGAACAGCAATGAAGGTTTGTTTGCCCATCACTAGTATTTTTGCAGCATTTTTATTACAACATTCTTGAGATAAATGTAGTATTTTCTTATGGCCTAATCAACTAACCTTAATTATTTCCATAAAGTTATAAATTGTTTTGTTAACATTTGTAGTTTTGTAAAGGGTTTTCAACACAGTTATAAATGGTAATTGGCACACCACTTTAAAATAAGGTAACCTTTCAAGTTTTTTAAAGACTTCACAATGCATTTATATGGTAATTGACACATCACTATAGAATAAGATGTTTCGGGTTCCGTGTGGCATAGTGGGCTAAGTTGCTGCATTGCAGGACAGTCTACGTCATAATGGTCTTGGGGTCGAGCCTGACCATGAGTTCTCTAACTTTCCCCGGGCCTTCTGCACGAGGCAGAACAAAGCACTGCCCGGGATGTGAGTTAGATGAGTCATATTATCTGTCCCGACACGTCACTCTCCTTCTGTTCAGATCAGGCACCTGTAAATTAACACACGGAAGTATAGTCTGTGAACGTATTCATCTTGTGCATGATCCAACTAAAGTCTTGTGTTGGGTGAACAGTGCAAAAAGCATCGGCGGCTCGTACGACATGTGGTTGGATGAACCATGTGCTCGGTCCTCGTCATTCCACAGATCTGTACTAGGAGTTGGGGAGCCGCCAACAAGGCATTGTGGGAATTAAGAAGAATGGAAAATCTGGAAAAATGAAAAAATAAATTAAATAATGTGTGTTAAAGTGTTTAATAATTCATTTGTAAATGGTCATTTGGACGTGACTTTAAAATAAGGTATCCTTTCATGTGTTATATAGGTTTGTAATACATTTATAAATGATATTTGGTATGTCACTTTAGAATAAGTTGTTTCAGGTCTAATAAAGTGTTTATAACTCATTCGTAAGTGGTAATTTGGACATCACTTTAAAATAAGGTATCTTTTCATGTGTTATATAGGTTTGTAAGGCATTTATAAATGATATTTGGTATGTCACTTTAGAATAAAGTGTTTCAGGTCTAATAAAGTGTTGATAACTCATTCGTAAGTGGTAATTTGGACATTATTTCAGAATAAGCTGTCCTTTCATGTGTTATTTATGTTTATAATTCATTATATATAGTAATATGCACATCACTTCAAAGTCTCCTTTCAGGTTTATACCTCATAATAATGTGCTTAAAAGTGACAATAAATAAACACATTCAGATGTTTAAAGTGCACTCAGCTATATCACAGTCTGTGGGATTTTATAACTGCTAGTAAATGAGAATATTTAACACCAAATGAGAAGAATGAACACCAACAGTATGTACATGTAAGATTTCATATTATACCATTTAATAAACAACCACCATGACTCCAAACTCTGTAGAGAATTAATCAGATACAGTGTTGAATGAGAAGATTAAAGCATCACAACATTACAATTGAAAGTAGAGAAATAACCACAAATGACTGAATTGTTCAACTGCAACAATAAAATTAGGTAAATAAGTGTTGTTTTTATGTTGAATGGTTATTATTAGGGTTCAACCATGAAGTGGTAGAACACTATTGTTTTTGTGTTGAATGGTTATTATTATTTTTATTAGGGTTCAACTACGAAGTGGTAGAACCCTATTGTTTTTGTGTTGAATGGTTATTATTATTATTATTATTTGTTGTCTGCCACTCCGGCTAAATTTCCCGTGAGCTGGAATGAGCTAGAAACATGAAACTTGGGGGAATAACTGGAAATGGTGTGCATGTGCTTCGATAGAAATATGAACCCAATCGGCCACATGGTGTCACTGTAATTAAGGCTTCAAAATGTAAACTTTGAAAGGCCACGCCCCTCACACCGTAAGTCCGATTGACTTGAAATTTCTCACACAGGTGCAGCTCAGTGTGCTCTACAAAAAAGCCTCAAGGACCATTAAGGTCCGCATACAAAGACTTTCCGCCATTTTGAATTTCTTGAAAAACACATTTTTGACATCTCCTCCTAAATCGTAGCTCCGATTGCCACCAAAATTTCAGTGAATCATCATTGGACCAAGTTTATTAAAAATAAGATAAAGAATGTTGATATCTCAATTACTTTTCAAGTTATTGACCAATGAACTTTGAAAGGGGTGTGGCTCTGGACATTAATGAACATAAATGAGCAACCGTAAGTCCAATCATCACAAAACTCACAGGATATGTTCGGATAAATGCCCCAGACATACCCAGACAGTTTCATATACATGCACCTCCAGGGGGCGCTAGAAGTGCAAGATAGGTGAGTAGCAATACACAAATTGTAATATTAATTGCATATTCATTCTCCAATCATGAAATATCTCTCGGGACATGTCCTCATAAGTAACTGAACCATGCCCTGCAAGTTTTAATCAAATTGACCACTTGGGGGCGCTTTAAATGTATAATAACTACACGTGGAATGACACAAATCAAGCTATAGATCATAAAATGTTTGTCCAATTGTTACAAAACTTGCAGGATATGTTTTATAACAATGTTGAACCACAGGTGTGAAATATTCCGCCATTTTGAATATTTAGAAAAAAAATATTATTGACATTCTTCTACACCATAGCTCCCATTGCCACAAAATTTTCAGTGAATCATCATTGGATAAAGCTTATTAATAGTTGAATAAAGCATGTCAATATCTTAATTACTTTTCAAGTTATTGACCAATGAACTTCAAAAGGGGCGTGGCTCTGGACATAAATGAACATAAATCAGCAACCGTAGGGCCAATTGTCACAAAACTCACAGGATATGTTCAGATAAGTGCCCCAAACATACCCAGACAGTTTCATATACATGAGTCACTAGGTGGCGCTACAAGCACAAAATAGGTCAGTAGCATTACACAGATTGTACTATTAATCGTATATTCAATCGCCAATAATGGCAAATCTCTCAGGATATATCATCATACGTACCTGAAGCGCGCCCTACATTTCTAATTCAAATTGACCACTAGCGGGTGCTTTTATCTTCTCCTACACTGTAGCTGCGATTGCCACCACATTTTCAGTGAATCATTATTGTATCAAGCTTATTTGAAGTTGAACAAAACATGTCAATCTCAATTACATTTAAAGTTATTGACCAATGAACTTTGAAAGGGGAGTGGCTCTCGACATGAATGAATTCAAATCAGCAACCGTAAGGCTAATCATCACAAAATTTACTGGATGTGTTCAGATAAGTTCCTAACACATACCCAGACAGTTTCATAAACCTTGACCACTAAGGGGCTCTACAAGCGCAAGATAGGTGAGTGCCAATACACAAATGAGTGCCAATACACAAACTGCTTTGCAGTCCATCATGCAGCTGTGGCAGAATAGGATATTGGGGGAGTGCAACCATTATACATCAGCTGGGATAATGGCTTGGGAGGAATGAATGGGCTGATTTAGGAATGTGTGATTATGTTTGTTTGTAACTCACAAATTGATGCATGTGAGTCAATATATAAATATATATATATATATATATATATATATATATATATATATATTACTATAACAATAATATCCACTAAAATATCTGCTGATTATAGGACTTGTCTCTATAATGGAAGTATTAAATGGGGTAGAACAGGTATTATTAGAAGCAAAATACTTTAGGGAAATAAAAAATAGCTACAAAATTAAACCTAAAGTAATGTATCTTTGGAGTTAAAATACATTAAGCGCTACACAAATCGAGATAAGGGTAATTGGAATACTATTAGTAGTAGGTTTGATTGTACACTATATATGGCACAACATGATTGGTGTTGGGGAAGAGCGCTACCTAGAGCAGGGCTTGGGAGGGTGTGGATTGGGGCTGCGTTGAGGGGTAATGTTATATTTGTTAATTTGGGGAATTGGAAGGAATATATTGGGAGGAATGGGGAGGACCAATGGGACATTTTGTACTTTTTAGCACTCCAAATATTATGGTATATCATTAAAGACAAGCCATATTTAAGCCATATCACTAAGGTGATTATAATAAGGTATATCGGGATGAATAAAATGGAATTAAGGATCACAGTATGGTAACTGGAGAAATAACTATAGCCAGCTATAATTGTAATGGATTAGCAGATAACAAGAAAAGAAGAGCAGTATTTACCTGGTTAAAAGAAATGGAATACAATATTTACTGTTTACAAGAAACACACTCAACAGCTTTAAATGAAGTTTTTTGGAAAAAGGAATGGGATGGTGAAGTCTATTTCTCCCATGGACAAAGAAATTCAAAAGGGGTAATG
>JACXGM010013916.1:0-22633 GCA_016801145.1 Umbra pygmaea | reverse complement strand
TCCCTCCCTCCCTCCCTCCCTGCTTCTCCCCCTCCCACATTTTAGGCATCCTATGTTTCCTCTGAGCTTTATGGCAACAATGCTTCATCCGCTTCTAAACAACGGCTTTCTACCTATAACGGCTACGAGGTCTGTACACAAACACATCTTACACCAAGAGATCACCTTGGCAGTCTGTTCTTCTCTGTTTGTGCTGTCTTGTTTGATGTGCTGATGAAGTGACTGCATTTGAGACCAGACTAGATCAGATGGTGTTGACATTGTCGTTACCCAGGCACCGACCACAATGTCAATCCATGCTGTGACATCTACTCCCTCCCCAATGTACCCACGTGCAATTAAGTCCTCCGGGATACTCAGTCAGATCTCCTACCAACGCTGTCGCAGGGTTTGTGACATCATCTGTTAGTTTGACATTTGACCCCACTCATTTAGCTCATGTCATGCCACCTGTAACCCACGCTTTGCTCACCAATGTGCATGCAGTTGCCCGGACACAAAGTTAGAAATCTGCATCACGATATCTTTTTGAGAATAAGCTCTTCTTTGTTTCATACTGTCACCATTGGCTATTGGAGCCACTCAGGTGATAAATGTGTTCTAATGGCACTTGCTGTACATTAACGATGCTTTCCGTTTTAGTTGTTTTTATTTTGCCTGAGAAGGTTGTTTCTCAGTTGCTGTGCAAGCAGCAAGGGTAATGGAGAAGCGGCTAGGTTTATGTGTTTGAAATCATTGGCGCAAAGATTTTTATGTTGTTTAAGTGTGTGTTTTTGTGACACCCAATCCCAACTTGCAGGGCTCTCTGTACGAGGACAGTCTGTACAGTGCTTCTCGACGGGTCACCAGCTCTCGTGTAAGACTTGTACCTTGTGATGTTGTTTGTGTGTGCAGCAGTAAACCTACATGTTCTAAGCACATGTCTTGTTCCTTTCTAACAGCTAATATCATGACACTCCTCTGAACTTACCCAAATTAATGACGCATGATTGTTTTACAGTTTAGTTGTAGCTTCCAGAATGTGTTGCTTTTTGAAAAGCTGCCTAGGTGATGGTTTTGAAGATTGTCACAATTCCTCTTTGTGCTACTAAACAGTTGGTTGTATCCCTGTGTCACAATTCCTCTTTGTGCTACTAAACAGTTGGTTGGATCCCTGTGAATATCACTAATGGAATGATGTTGTAGAATTACATTCTCTACTTGTCCGCTGGTATGCGGGTGGTCGTGGCTACTGCAGGCATGTTTTGCGTGTGTCCATTCTTGATGAACTGAAACATGCAAGTGATTCCTTTTTTAAGGTTCTTGATGACCTAGCCATATAATAAAGGCTTTTTAAATTAAGAGAGTGCCTTGGTGATGTTTTGTTATTTATGATTCCCATCCAAAGAGCACCTCGAACAAACAATTTGAGTCCTGGTAGCGCTTCTCTACAGATATTTTGTTTAACTGAAGTTGCCGTTGGTGTATGTTTGTGCCCTCCCCAGCCTTCCGAGTACAGTAGTTATCGTGGTACCAGTTCCAGGGCATCCTCCAGGGCCAGCTCCGCCCGTGCCAGCCCAGTGGTGAGATCTCATCCTCAGTCAAACTCTGCTGTGATGGCGCCCTAAAGGCACCACCATTTAGTCACAAACAGACTTTCTGTGATTGTGGACTATAAAGAGTTAAAGTAAACCATTGTTTTAAATCATGTTTTTTCCATCAACATTTCATGCTTGCTGATATTGTGTAAATTTATTAATGTAGGGCATGCCATTTACAATAATTCTTTGTCCCTTTTAAATATTTTTTCTGTCAATTACATTGACAATTGGCCCCTGATTTGCTGTTTTTTTCTACTGTGCATATGCGATTCATATTGTTGGAAGAGAAACAGTCACCATCTGTCAGAATATCCACAATAATCCCGAAGGTCATTGGTTAATTTGTTACCACCGATTGGCAAAGCTTCAAAAATTGATGCCGCATCAGGCAAAAATAAATCTGAGATTGCCCTTGGGATTTTGTGTTTTGTTACACACAACAGGAATAAAAATCAATCAACAGTTAACAATAATATGACATTGTATTATTACTAAATGGATATTAATTCAGATTATTTCTGAGAAGTCTTAGGACCAGATTAGCATTGTGCTATAACTTATATTGCTGTTGAGTGCTACTGGTTTAAAATGTTGATTGGCGGCAGATTCTTTTGTTAACCAGTAACAGGAATCTATTAAGTAATCAATGCTGGGTTGACCTACAGTATGATCAAATATTAACAACCTCTCTCTTGTGAATAGCGTTCTCATTCTTCAAATGTTGTCAATTTGTCACAGATTCTCCATTTAAAAAATCAATGTCTTTTCATTCAGTGACACTAGCAAACATATTTTGGCTATGCACTATGCGGAAGGCCTGCTCTGTATGTTTGTGTGAGACATGCAGCCTATGAGCTCACTGAATATACCTTGTCCCATTGCGCCCCCTGGTGGACCACCAGGATGACAACTGCAGCTCGGTGGCCAGCTTGCTGCGTGGTGTGGCCACCAGCGGTGTCCTGCCCAGAGACCTGGATCACGTGACCATCCCCGGTTTATCTGACGTGAGTGGGGTGGCACTGCCAGCCCAGAATTATGCCAGGCCATGGCAGCTTGCTCACTACTTACCCAGGGATATGAGTGAAGTGTTGACCTAAAGACACTAACCGCTGTCTATCTGCTGTGTGAACTGGCTGACTGGTTGTTCTGTCAAGTCTTACTGTATGGGAGGAGGGCCCTATGCTTTTAGACCAGTGTTTCTCACACTTTTTTCAATACTGTACCCCCTTTGAATTGTCTTTTTAAGACAAGTACACCCTGGCAAGTGCAAAATATTTTTGGTAGAAGAAAGTATGTATAAAGAGGTACAATAGAGCACCGGTAGTGATGGAGTCACCTTTTTTAAACAAAAACATTTCAAATGTTTAGAATCCATCAGTTAATTCATTCATTATTATAGTATAATTATTTTAGGAATTATGCATAACATGTTTCTTTTTTAGCATTTTTGCAAACATTTTTTGTACCCCCTGCAGTACTCCAAAGTACCCCTAGGGGTACACATACCCCCATTTGAGAAACACTGTTTCTGGCTATATAAGAGATGTCATCAACACAGACACTAGTAAAAGTCAATCTCTAGTATGCAGTTGTATAAAGAACAAAAGCATGTCCTGCAATGAAAACTGTGTGATAGAAAACATGGACTAGAACAGTGGTCTCCAGCTACCATCCAGTACGCTTTCACTCCAGCCATTGCTATATGTAGCCTCACTCAGCTTATCAACCAGCTGAATATTAGAATCAGGTGTGCTTGGAGCAGAAACAGGACAGTAGCTCTCCAGGAACAAAGTCGGAGACCCCTGGGCTAGTATTGCTAGCAATTCATTTCCACCCCAAGAACCCCACCATTGGTGCAGACTGATACGTGTATAGTTCACTGACTAACAATGCATGTTGAATTACGTTACTTAGAACAGTTTGATTAAGCAGTGAGGCAAAAGGTGGTCTATTAGGCGGAAATTTGCCACAACACAACACTGAGTACCTGTATACATTAGTAAACCATGGTATATTGGCATGGTAACATAGAACCCTGAGGTACCTTTTTGTAATTATGCACCGGTTAAAATATCTGATGTATATTCATACCATGGCTTTCAGCCAGTCAGCATTCAGAGGTCAAACAGCCCATTGTCTTTGAGTGACAGATAATAACAAGACAGCTGTAATCTTCATATACTCTAAATAGAAACACTCAACTTGTCTAGCAATTGGTGCATTTCAGCAGTGACAAAACCACTCATGAGTTGGATTTGATGGAACTATTAATCATGTTGATCACATCCTTCCCCACAGCATGGGGGGGAAATGTGATTGGAAAACTGTAATTGGAAAGGTAAAGATGCAATTGGGAAAAAAAGTGGCAGACGGATATGCAGTTTTCCACTTTCCGTATTATTCCATGGCGTTCCAACACTTTCTCTGGCTTTTTATATCATGATGTGGCCCCTGATCTAGCAGTATGTCTTCTTTGTTCCCAGGATGACAAAGACTATCTGGAAAAGGGATCTCGAACCGCTTCCACCCTATCTGCGACCACCCTCGGCTCCTTGGGCGGGTCTTCCTCCCGGAGAGGAAGTGGCGAAACGTCCCTAACCGGTGACACAGAGACATCCATAAGGGAGATCAAGGTAAAGGGTTCTAGCATTCTCTTCCATCATTCAGATGGAGCCCCTTGCTGGACAGGAACACACTGGTCCTCATGTTATTCTGTCGCCTCATCTGTCCTTTTGCCTACATACTGTAGCTGTTGCTGCATGCTTCTGTCTGTCTCCTCAACCCTCCGGCGCTTTTCACTTCAGGAAATTCATGAGCTGAAGGATCAGATCCAAGATGTGGAATCCAAGTACATGCAGAGCCTCAAAGAAGTGAAGGTATACAACCAGAAAAGTTAGATTCAACTTCCCTCACCAATACGTTTTGGACCTGCTAACAATTAGCCCATGGTAGTTTTAGATGCTGGCGTGGAAGTAACCAATAGCATCCTATTAACTAATGTTCAGGGAATATTTTTCACTTGTTTAACTAACCCTGCTACTAACTAGAATGTTCCACTGGTGTTGGGTAAATAAATGGTTGCCTGAAGTGTGGACCTCTGTGTTGATTTGAGTAAGGATGTCGACTTGTGATACAGTTTTGTTTTCATGCTCTGGGCTTGCTTGTGTTTTCACATTACATTTCAATTTTTCACAGCACTTCTCACTAAAATATTGTAGGTATGATCCACTCAGTAACACACTGACATGTAGTGGGCAACTTTTGCATTCAGCTTTTTCTGTGAATGCAAATGATGTTTATTTCCATGCCCTCCAGTCTTCATTGAATCTGTTAGAACGTCACATAGAGCAGGGCTTCACAGATTTTGTGAATTGCCAGTCGACGTGTCTGCTCAGTCGTGAATCACCAGAAGAGTTGAGCAGTAAAACAACAGAACTAAAATATATTTGGGCAGTAGACAGTTCTTTCATTTCTCCTGCATCGCTATGGAGCTGGGAGTAAATGTTGCAGATAAGCAAATGCATTTTGAATTTATTTTGTTTGTGAAGTCACCATAAAAAAGCTAGACAGTCCTTTGTCAACAGGAGAATGTTTCAATATGAGGAGCATGTGTTTATTATAGATGTGTCTATTGTCACCCAGCTGGATACATACCACCCACAACTGGGTCTGAGCATTTGTTTATAATGTTTATTACATATAGTCATCTAGCAGTGTATGTGAGTCATGTTATCTACATATTCCCAAGTCCATACATCACCAGGCATCTTTCTTCCATTAGGATGTCCTAGCAGAGGTGGAGGAGAAGTACCGCAAGGCCATGGTGTCCAACGCCCAGCTAGACAATGAGAAGAACAACCTGATGTACCAGGTGGATACACTTAAGGACTCTCTAATGGAGCTGGAGGAGTTGTTGTCCGAATCACGCCGAGAGTGCCAGGAGAAGACCAAGGTATGGGATAGCGAGGGTAAAGGGCCCTATACACGAACAGCATGAAAAACGCTTTGCGATTTATTTTCTGTGGGCAAGTGTTTATGCCCAACCTAAAGATGCTGATATCCTATGACACTGTGCTCATATTTGAAAATATATTCAACATTGACCGCAATCATGTCCGCATGGCATAGTGTGGCAAAGTTTCTGCATTGCAGGACATTCTACATCATGATAATAATAAATAATAATTCATTCAGCTTATATAGTGCTTTTCAATAACCCAAAGCGCTTTACACAGTGATGGGGAAAGCCCACCTCATCCACCACCAATGTGTAGCACCCACCTGGGTGAAGCACGGCAGGCATTTTGCGCCAGAACGCTCACCACACATCAGCTATCAGGTGGAGAATGAGTAGTTATATATGCCAATTTGGAAGGAGGGGGATTATTAGGTGGCTGTGATTGAGGTGAGGCCTGGTTGGGAATTTGGCCATGACACTGGGGTTAACACCCCTACTCTTACGATTATGTGCCATGGGATTTTTAATGACCAGAGAGAGTCAGGACACCCATTTAACGTCCCATCCGAAAGACGGCACGCTAAGCAGGGCAAATGTCCCCGGCATTGCCCTGGGGCATTGGGATTGATCTTTAGACCAGAGGGAAGAGTGCCCCCTGCTGGCCCTCCAACACCACTTCCAGCAGCACTGGTCTCCCATCCAGGGACTAACCAGGCCCAACCCTGCTTAGCTTTAGAAGCAAACCAGCAGGGCCATACAGGGCTCTAAGCTGCTGGCAACATGATACTCAGTGTTTGGAGCCTGACTATTGGTTCTTTGAAATTCCCCGGACCTTCTGCACGAGTCAGCACAAATTGGCATTGCACGTTTCCACGAATTTGGGTTAGATAAGTTTGATTATCTATCCTGCCACGCCGCTCTCCAGTGACTTGTGTGCAGATCGGACACCTATAAATTAAATCGTGGAAGTATAGTTGGTGAACGAAATCATCCCGTGCATGATCTGACGAAAAGCTTCTGTGTTGGATGAGCAGTGTGAAAAATAATCAGCAGCTAGGTGACATTTGGTTGGATGAACCATGTGCCTGCCCCTCGCCATCCCACAGATCTATTCAAGGAGTTGTGAAGCTGTTGTTGCTATAGCCATGAAAAGCTCAAATGTGGGAGAAGCAAGTTCTATGTGTTGGAGTACCCTGAAGTTTAAAGATTTTTATCACAATATGGATAGGAATTGCTTGGCATGGAATAATTAAGCAATAATGCACAAAGGGTTGTGGTGTATGGTCAAGATATTTGGCACAAAATTAGCCGTGATATATTGGCAATTGGTATGTGTCACAAAACTACCAGATGCAATCAGAGCAGGAAAAGTGATGACATACCGTGGTATACAGTCTCATAAACCATGGCTATCAGCCAGTCAGCATTCAAAATTCACACCATCTAGTTTAGAATGTCAGTTAGCAAACAAAGGCTAGCTCAGTACAATACTGTGTAGAGTGCTACACTACTGGGGCTGATATTATGACACATCCTGTTTTGCAGAGATCTAGGCACTGGCCACTGATCATGAAGTACCCGTAAATGTACATGCTGGGACTTCAACAGTTAACAAAATTGTTTTAAAACCCTTATTTTGACCTGAATGTTTGATCTATATGTGCGTAAATTTGTTTAACCCCAATTTTGACAGTTGGGACAGTATGGAAAATGAACAAAAAAAACAGTCATATAAAAAGTAAATTTTATTTATGTTAATAATGTTTTACTTTGTGAATGTAAATTATTTCTGACAATACACACACTTTTCAAATCTGATGACTGCAACACACTCCAAAAAAGTTTGGCACTGAAGACACCAGTTGGTTCAGTTTAGCAAGTGGAATTTTACCCCATTCATCCATTATACGTGTTTTCAGCTATTCTACTTCATTGTCTTATTTTGCGATTCATAATGTGCCCGTGACCCGATCCCGGATAAGCGAACGAAAATGGATGGATGGATGGAATGTGCGACACATTCTCAATTGATAACAGGACTGCAGACAGGCCATGCTAGCACTCACACTCTCTGATGATGCAACCGTGCGCTTGTAATCCAGGGCAGAATGTGCTTTGTAATCTGGGCAGAAAGCAGGGACATCCCTCGAAAAGACTACATCTGGATGGCAGCATATGTTGCTCTAAAATGTGTATATCTTTCTGATTAATGGTGCCCGACAGAGGTGCAAGTTACCCATGCTATGGGCTAGGGCTGAAATGATTAGTCGACATTATCGACAATAAAAAATTGTCTACAAATATTTTTGTTGTTGACAAAAACGGCATTAAATTGTAAGTGTGCAAACGGAGCAGAACAAGTCGCGTGTGGGAAAGTTTCAATAAAGTTCAAACTAAAAATGCTGTCATCTGTAATATGTGCAAGGCGGAACATGCTTTCCATGGGAGCACAACAGCACAACGTGCATGCTGGAATAATTAAAAAGGAAACATCTCGTCACGAGAGGAGATGGAAACGGTGAGAGGTGAGTGTGCTCCAGCTGGAACTAAGCAAGATGGCCAGTTAGCGACACCAGTTGATATAAACGAATTACACAGTAGTTCACATACTAACACCATAGCAACCTGTCCACAGACAGCAGATAGACAGTTCAGTGTATACGACCATAATGTAATGAGACACATTTAGATAGTTATAATGATTGTTTGTAGATTAATATTTCAGCCAATGCGTCCTGAACCAAATGCTCCTTTTTTTGTTTCAGTTCTACAGGAGTGTGTATAATGATGACTTTTCTTTTGAGGAGGAATTATTATACTTGAGTTATTTGTTTATTTGTATTTTTTATTTAGATTTAAAGCAACAAAATGATTGAAACAATGCTTAGAGAGCATTTGTGATTTGAATTGGACGAAATTAGACAAACAGAGATTGGCCTGTTCAGCTGGCTCAAATGCAATTAAAAATGTGTTTTTTTTAAAAGCTGAAGTAATTTCCTGGTTTTATTCATTAGTAAGTATATGTATAAGTCAATGTTTTAACAAATTGCAAAAGCTGAAAAATCGTTCAAAGCCCACTGATTAATCTTTGAAAAAATAGATGATTAGTCGACTAATCGTTCTAATAATCGTTAGATTAGTCGATTATCAAAATAATAATTTGTTGCAGCCCTACTATGGAGACTGACACACCCCCATACCATGACAGACACTGGCTTTTGGACCTGAGGCTGAACAGCTTGGATGGTCCTTTTCCTCTTTGGCTCAAAGAACACAAGATGCAGTTTTGAACTTCGAAATACTATTTGAAATGCTGTCTTGTTGGACCACAAAACATGATTCCACTGTGCTACTGTCCATCTCAGATAAGACCGAGCACAGAGAAGTTTGCTGCACTTCTGGACTGTGTTGATGTATGGCTTCTGCTTTGCATAGTAAAGCTTTAACTTGCATCTGTGGATTAAGCAGTGTTGAATGGTGTTGCCTGAGCCCATGTGAAGATTCATTACAAACTCATGGAAGTTCTTAAGAGTGATGTCTGAAGAGTCTGAGAACACATGCATTCAGATGTGGTTTTCGACATTGCCCTTTACAATGGGGAATGTTGTTCTCAAAGTGTTGGATTGTTTGCTGACACATCTGTTGGCAGATTGGTGAGCCTTGATCCATCCATGCTCTTAAAGGACTAGGACTTTTTTGGAGGCTCCTTATATACTATGGCTCCTTATATACTAAGATTACATTATTGCCTCACCTGTTTCACATCACCTGATTTCAACTTGTCAAATCACTGTTAGTCCTCAATTGCCCCTGTTCCAATTTTTTGGAATGTGTTGCATGCATCAATATCAGAATAAACGTTTACCTTCAAAAAACGATGCAGTTGATTAGGTAAAACATGAACTACCTTGTTTTTATACATTTCTTTGTCAAAGTACATTTACAAATCAGTATTATTTGTTTATATAAGCATTTTCCATACTGTCCCAACAACTGTGCCATTCGCCTGCATTAATTCAATAATGACAACGAACTGTACAGTATATATAAATATATAATATATATAATTCCTCACACCCCTTGTTTCATAACCAGTTTACAGTGAGAAACTGATTTCATCCCCAAAAATGATGTAAATCTATTTAAAAAGTGTCTCATCTCCCACAGGAATGTGAGCGTGAGAAACACGCCCATGGCGTTCTGCAGTTCCAGTTCAACAGCATGAAGGAGACGCTGAAGCAGAGCGAGGAGTTACTAACGGTGAGTCAAGGATTCCTTAAAGTAAAAACGCTTCACCTGATCCTGATTTCTAAACATGCCTGTCCCTTCTTGCTGACATTTTACTGGTCGTACTTCTCTCACACACAAACTACCCATGTCTCGTTTTCCTTTCATCATCGCCCTGGGCTTTTCGCTTTCTAGGAGATTCGTCAGATGCGTCTTAAGCAGGACGGCTTAGTTAGGGAGATCTCTGACCTGCAGGAAACAGTGGACTGGAAGGATAAAAAGATCGGGGTATGCTTTGTGACTCTGACCAATTAGTTTTGTTAGTTGTTTGATAGCATTGGGTTTATGCAAACAACACTATTATGATATGGTATGTGTTGTCTAACTAAAATACACACAGCCACTCATGCAGATAATTTGATGCTAGCTGTGCATGCATGCTTCATCCCGAATACTGTACCTTCGCTCACTTTCTCAATGCTCCCTTTAACTTTCTTCCGCACATCTTTCTTCTTCACCTGCGTTCCTTCCTTTCCACCACTGGGGGTGCTGCTCAGGCCTTAGAGAGACAAAAGGAGTATTCGGATGCCATCCGAAATGAGCGAGATGAACTCAGGGATGAGGTGGTCCAGCTGAAAGACATTGTGAAGGTACAGTGTCATCTAAGGGTAGTCACAGCTCTGACTATGCAACCGTGGCCATTAACTGATGCAGTTAAGCAGGGATCAATCACTGTTATACCCACAATCCTGTCAACACAATGTGTGTTCATTTCCTCCGCAGAAACATGGAATTGTCCTAGGACCTGATTTAACCACCAATGGGGACATTTTGGATGCGGGAACTGAAGGGTCAGCAAGTCGAGATCCAGCTTCTCAATTGGCTCAGGACTCTCAGATGCCGCCCATGGAAGGGTCAAACAGCATGCTTGGTAAATACCCTTGCTGGACAGACTTCGCTGATACTGGAATCTTCTCTTTGCCTACTTCAAACCTTTTCAAAATTATAGCTGACATATATGCTCAAATCTTGCTCATACCGGATCTTATGTAACCCTCTAGACCAATAATTCTCAACCTGTGGCCCTCAAAATCTAAACCTGTGAAACGCAAGCTCATCTGTTATGTAATTATTTAATGTAGGTTATTAATTTATCTGAAGCCAAAAAGGTTGAGAACCACTGCTCTAGACTTAACCTGAGTTTGGTTGAATGACACCGTTTTTCGGCTTCATCTGCAACTCAATGTTGTGCTTTCTACACTTTCTCTCATCCCATTGCAATTCTCACAGCTGGTTAAGTTAACTAATCTACCCATTCAACCAATCAAATATTAAACTGAACGCACATCGCCATAATGTGTATACTACGTAGGATGAACACTGATCAACCTAATGAATGTAAATGGTGTTTACTGTGGTGTTAGATTTTATGGATATATACTGTACTCCATATCATTACATAAAATAAATGTATCCATTGCAATATTTATTTAAATGCCAAAAATACATTCCATTTGAGTGAAAAGAACAGATTTTCTATCAATTGCTTTACTTCAAACAAGGGGAAATAATATATAATATAACACCACAGCAGCCATTTCCAAGGGACCAAGATGCTTCTGATCTGTTCCCTCTGTCTTGATGATTTATTAGGGATCAAAATATTAGTTTTTCTGTGGTCTTTGCCTTCTTCCTATCCCTTCCCATCCTGACTTGTTTCAATTCTTTCGAATTCCACTTTGCCTTAATTGGCGCAGCTTCAACTGACTTCTTGATCACCAGAACAATGACAATTCTCGAAAACACCAGGCCACGTTGTTTGGCATGTATCATCCTCATGGTCTCCCCTCATGGTCTCTTAGGCAGAGCTGAGGAGATGGAGTTGGAAGGTAGAGGAGGTAAGGTGATGGAACCAGGAATGTCCATACAACATGAAGATGCACATGAGGAAGAAGCCCGAGAGAACAGTCAGACTTCGATCACCCCCTGTGGTCTTGCTGGTGTTACTAAAACAGAAACATATAGAGAGCCTCATCCATTCTCGCCCACATTAGTGGATGAGGTGGAGATTGATAGCAGCAAAGTCAAAAATGACAAAGGCATTCCAAGTGTAGTCGAACATGGACTGATTTGCAATTCTCAAGTACATGTAGTAGTAACAGGTTCTGAGGAAGAGGTTACAGTAGAAGGTCATGTGTTCAAAGCAGCAGCCATAGAGGGGACAGGGGAAGGGGAAGTAGAGGACACAAATGATTGGGGAATGAGTGACAATGCAGCAGATTATGTGGAGACCAAAGTCACCAAGGACAATGATGGCACCAAAGACACATCTTCCAAAGAGCCTACATCAGAATACAGTGGAGCAGCTGAACCAGAGCCTCTAGAATCATGTAGAGACGTTATAAAACAGAGTGAATCATGTCCTCAGGACGTTGTGAACCATGGTACACAGCTACAAACTGAGCCTCAAAACACCAAGAAGGTAAAAGTGTTAGTTGATACACCTGATCCACAGGTACAGGCTCAGGGTGGGAAAAAGAAGAAGAAAGGTAAAAAGAAAAAGGCAGTGACACACGATAATGAAAATCAGGAAGATATTCGAAGTACAACTGAAAAGGATGTAGTCTCCATAATATATAGCACACATACTCCCGAAAGCACAGACCATGAAACTACGAAGAGATCAGTTGAGTTAAATCCTGAGCCTCAAACTGAGCCTCTGAAAATAAATAATACTGAAGCCCAACCAGAGACCAAAGACACAAATCCACAGTTTCACCAAGACACAGACCTTGATGCTAGCACAAGCCCAGTAAAATCAAATATTGAGCCTCAATTTGAGCCTTTCAAAATAAAACATTCTGAAGAACTACCAGAGATCACAGACACATATCCACCAATTCTACAAGACATAGACCTTGATACTAGCAAGAGCCCAGTCGAATCAAAACCTGTGAATGATAATGAGCCTTTAAAAACTACAAATGCTGACGACCAACCAGAGACTACAGGTACACATCCACAGATTATACAAGACACAGACCTTGAAACAAGCAAGAGCACAGTTGAATCACAGCCCGAGGCTCAAACTGAGCTTCTGAAATTGAAAAATGCTGAAGCCCTCCCAGAGATCACAAACACAGAGCTAGAGATTTCCCAAGACACAGAAATGTATAGTAGTAAGAGCACAGTTGAATCAAAGCCTCAGTCTCAATCTGATTCTGTGAATGTTGAAGCCCTACTAGAGCCCACAGACACACAATCTGCACAAGGAGGCAAGAAGAAGAGGAAAAGCAAAAAGAAGGGAGAGAAACATGGTCACGTAAAACAGGAAGGCAACCAAAAGAGCAAAACTGGAAAGGATGTGTCCTCCACCCCACTAGATAAGGAGGTAGTAGTTGAGCTAGTAGAAGTTTGCACAATAGAAGCTCAACAGATTCGAAAGGTGGAGAATAGTAGTTCACCAGATGGAGAACTCCAAAGACCTAACGATACCTTACAAACCACAGCTGAAGATGGATGCAACCTGAAGCAAGGAGACCAAAAAACAGATGAAGAAGTAAAGGAAGAGGAGCTCCCGCTTGAAAAACCAGAAGTGGTTCAGCCCTGCGAAATTCAGACTGAGGAATTCGTTACTAAAAGAAAAAGAAAGAAAATGAAAAAGGACCAACAGAAACCCTCAATGGAATCCGATGCATCGGATTGCGGCACATCACTATTATGCAATGATCAACCTGTTGAAGACTCAACACGTGTAATTCAGGCTGATAACCCTAAAGAGGAATTAGAAGCAACAACAACAACTGCTAATAAAATAGACAAGTTCACACCCAACCCTGATAACTCTGCAGACTGCCTGGACTTTTCAGCCGACACAGAATGTGCATCAGACATTGCTAATGTGGCGCAGGTTGTCACAGTCTCTCTTGAAGAGGTTGAAACTTTCCGAGACACAAGGGACCAGAGGAATAATTGTAACAGCCCTAAAGACCTTCTTGTCCATGATTGTTTAACTTCTTACCCAGACAATGTTGACATATATTCTGCACTAGATCAGGACAATGTGGGTCAGGATAAAAAAAGCCCAGTGGAGCATTTCAACGAACCAGAACATGACTGCATTTTGATAGCACTGCCATCAAATGTGGAGAAATGCTACAATTCATCAGAAGAGGAATTAAGCAGCCCAACACTTGAAAATATTGGTGCTGAGACTGTGAATCTGCCTGAACAATTGGCAGATTGTCTCTCTGATTGTCCAGTTGCTGATGAACAGCTAAACAAAGACAGGAAGCAAGAAACACTTGCAGGAGAGGCATCAAGTGAAGGAACCTCTTCAGAAACCAAACTGAGTAATACAGAAACACAACCGCAGGAACCTGCGAAAGAAACTCTAGAGACAATTGTCTGTTTTACGGAACAGAACCATGATGAATGCGGACCATGTACTGTTGTGGTTGAGGCAGAAGAGCAAGAGGATCACATTGAGACAAAATTGGAAGGTACGGGAGGACCCAGTAACCAGGATATTGATGAAGTGGAAGAGGACGATGAAAATGACGAGGGTCAACCATTTGACTTTGATGATCTAGATTCTGAGATTCTTCCAAATGTACCAGTTCAAGACGAGATCAGCCAGGAGGTGAGAGTGACATCTGAAGGCGAAGAGATTTTTGAAGAAGATACTATTCGATGCGAGGGGAAAGAGGAGGAGGACAGAGAAAAGTTGTTTGTTCAACTGCAGGATATGGAAGAACATGTTAGCACAATAGCTGGTGAACAGTCACTTGAAGAGGCATCAGAAGAGCTCCGGAGCCCTGAAGAAAAATCAAAAGCCATAGTTAAGGGCGAGAATGCAAATGAAGAACAAGATCTAATTGCTGTACAGGAAGCAGTTAGTGTTACATATCCTCAGAAAGATAATGCAGAGGAGGGCGTGAGTGTGTCTGCTGAAGAACAAGTAGAAGTGAGCGAGCGTATTCAGAATGCAACAGACATAGAGAGTTTTCCTGTAGAGGAGGGGGAAGAGGCTATCCAGTATGGGTCACAGCAAGGAAGTAGAGACAGTATTCAAAGTACACAGGATTCAGCAGATGGCAACAGTGAGCTATCTAGCACGAATTTGAAAAAAGGTAGTAAGAAAGGAAAAGGCAAGGGGAAAGAAGACTGTCGAATGTCCTAGTTATTTCTGCCATCGTTAAAAACTGCCACAAATATTTATGCAATATTTACAGAAAGTCTAGCTTCACCTGAAGAAGTTTAAATTCATTCCTAAGTCATGATTAGTATTTCAGCTCATTTTTATTAGATCGTCCATGATTTGTTTTGTGTAAAATGCAGTGAAAATCTCAGGTAAATTAAAAATGTCTTGAGATTTACTTGTGTTATTTTCAATAGGTTTAAATGTACATGGGGATCAACATGGTTAAAGATTATTGCAGCAGATTAAATATTTATTTTGTCATGTAATATCTTTCCTGATGTATCTTTTACAACTGCACATTATATTGCATATGAAAATGTTTTTTTTTTGTGCTATGCAAAACGGACCATGAGCTTTTCTCAACCCAGGCTCATTTTGCATGTCTATGGGAACAAGATTAACATTGCCGATATAAACCTTTCACATCCATAATGTGTAAATATAAAATTGATTCATTGAAAAACATTTTGTTCCTTTAATAAAAATACATTGTAGCTTGGTGGCATAGCTAGGGAAAAGCTTTTTTTTAAGTCTGTTGTGACATCAAATAATGAGAAGAAAAATCCTATTTTGTTACAAGCCAATTCCATGTAGGCTATGAGATCAGGTCAGATCCAAGCTCTGGTCATTCCCTTTTCATACTGTTAATTGCTTCCTGTTCAGTTACCTGCCATGTGTGCTGCATTCGGTTGATGTTATAACTGCTAACAATTTTTCACAGAGAATAAACTTTACTTTCTTGTCAATCTCTGGTCTAAATGTTTCTGCATGTGCACTTTTGATAAGGAATTACTTGTGACCCTTTTTATTTAAGAATAAAAAGCTTTCAAAAAGCTGTCAAAAATACAACTTTAAGTACATCTTTATATTAGTATGAAAGGGTTGTAGCTTATTCTGTCACCTAGTATGAGTCTTATTGATGCACACCTTTAATATTTTTGAGTACTTAGCAGTACTTGTTGTTTATCACAAAAATATCCTAGATGTTGTGTGTCCTCTTGACAGTTTTTGCATGCTTACCATAACCCCACCCCTCACTTACCCTTTTTCAATGGATACCTGCAACATTGCATGCATCAAGTGCCTCTAAACTCCTCCCACCCTGACTCAGCCCCTCCCCATCCATGTACTTGGCTCCTCCCACCCCTGGTATGTCATTAGTTTTACTGTGTTGTTCTTATATTACTTTTTTATTACATTAATATTATATACTGAAAGGAAATGTAATCATTGTGATATTGATGCTTACTGAAATTTGAGTAATTATGAGAAATCTTCATTATTTTATGCTTTAGTCTGTTCATATTTATTGTGATACTGTTATTGGACAATGTGCCGTTGTCCAATATTTAATATTTTGTAATACTGAAGGGATTCAGATCAGCTCTCAATCTCCTGCCTGTTTTTCTTCTCAGAGATCCGCTTGAGAAAATTGGTTGACGAGCGGGAGAACTTGATAGGACAGGTGAGTGATGATCACCACTCATATCAGTCTGTGTCAATTTTACTCTGTGGCCAAATAACCATGGATATGTTTTTAGAAGCTTTCTGTTTTTACATGGCGGACAATCTGTTTCAGTAGGGCCTAAAATTAACCTGCTACACTGTAGCCAAAATGTGTAGAGATAATCTGTCATAATGTCAAATCATGTTTGCCTGATATGATAAGCTGAGATGCATGAGTGACATTCGGTAACTGGAAGCACTCATTACTGTCAAATTTGATGCATACAAATGGTGACATGAATGTGGTCCTCTATGTAGGTGAAGAAACTGAAGGCCCAAGTAGAACAAAAGAAACAGATAAACGGGACTGAGGAGGGTTCCAGCCCGGAGGGCGAGGTTTTGGAGAACGGTGCGGACCCACACATACAAGACCTGCAGAGTAAGATCTACAGCTCAATGCAGGCTTCTCCTTGACATCACGGCTCGGGCCCCTACAGTGTTGCGTCATGGTTTAGTGACTATGAAAGGGATAACCTTTGGATAAATGATGGACACTAGAATTTACCTTACATAGTTATTGAATTGGCACCTCAGACATTGTTCCTTTACACCCTACTTTTTCAGGAGATGCCAGCAGGCAACTTAGTGACCTGAAGTTCAAACTCGTCAAATCGGAGCAGGAGGTGACCGCTTTGGAACAGAATGTAAGTAAAATACCATTAACCTGGTGGATCGTAACAGAAAGAATGGCTGCTGATGACATGTTATGGCTGAGGTTCTCATGTCTCCACACCAACCGGCAGGTTTCCAGGCTGGAGAGTCAAGTGAGCCGCTACAAGGGAGCATCAGAGAACGCAGAGAAAGTGGAGGATGAGTTGAAGGCTGAGAAACGCAAGCTTCAGAGGGAGGTATGGCACTACACTGTTAGTCACATGGCTTGAAAAGAGCTCTTATGCAATGACCAGATGTCAGGGGCTGGCCATATTTACAAAATTGCTTCTGGTAGAATTGAATGTTTAGAACTTAGAATGGTTATGTTGAAGAGAAATGTGTTCAAGTAGAAATCCAATATGTCTGAAAGTAATCTAAAACCTCAATGCATCAGAGGGAATTTAGTGAAATTTTAGATTTGCACACATGAATGGGGTCATTAAGCTATAATGACTCATTAGAAATGTCTTTAAACAAAAATGTTCTGGAACAGTAAGTTGTTTGTTCTGGACCCGTAAGTAGTTTATCTTGAATTAGACACTGAATAAAGTTTGATGATTGGTCTTTGTTCATTCTGCTTTTACTCAATGGCAGTTGCGGTCAGCGCTGGACAAGATAGATGAACTTGAGTCAAACAACAGCCACCTCTCTAAACGACTGGACAAGATGAAGGCTAATCGCACAACGGCGCCGACACCCTAACTGTGACACGGCCACAACTGCTGTCCCTGTCATGGCGTCCCACTTTGAAAAGTGTCCTGCCTTGGGCTCTCCTCTTCTTTCTGCCCCGCGACCTTATGTAAAGAACCTAGAAAACCTTGTTATTCTAATCGCTGACACACACAGAACACACGCAATGTGCCATTTCTTTGTTTTTTCAATTATGACATTTCTTTGTTTACGATGTGATAAAAGACAACCGGAACGCCCCTGGCACCACTTGGCAGGGAAAGAGGATGTCTGTGAGCCTCACTTCCTGCTACCAATGTGTGGTGTTATGAAACACCATAGAATTGTGGGAAAGTTTTGTGACGAGGCGACTTGGACTGGAGGGACTGCAACTGTCTGCTTGAGTTACCTGAATGTCATTTCCACCCCAGTACTCAGGCCAGTACTTGTCCAGAACCATCTGCCAACTCGCCCTCTACATCCAATTTGATTTACGAGAGGACAAGGCCCTGAGTTTTAGTGGACTAAAACTTGTTAACATGGTGTGCTGTGAATGTGAGCTCTTTGTTTTGTGTGTGCGTGTATTTTCATCGTTTTCCCCACTCTCATTCTCTGCTGATATGTGCCCTGAAGCCAAAGTATAAGCATATGTTATCATTATTCAAATTTTTCTTTTTTTTCATATCTGGTCCAAGGGCTTGTGTAGTGGAAATGCAGTTGCATGACAGGTCCATGTCCCATTTTCCTAAGCTACACCATCTCTCCCTAAACAGTCGTTTTAATTAAGCAGTTTTACAAACAGCATATTTTAAGGCACTTGTGATTTCACTGGCTTTTTACTTAAGAAATTGGTCTTTGAAAAGTAACAAAATTGACATATGTATCTTTGAATGTACCGGTACCTCGGATATGATATGATCTCAATAGGCACCAAACAAACAAAGTTAAACAGGCTTTTTTTGTTACTATAATTTTGCTAGTGTCTAATGAACAGTCAAATGTATTTGGTTCTAAACAGCCAGACTCAATCTGTTAAAGCCATAACTATGAGTGGGTCTTGAGCTTGATATTGAAATAAAGACTCAAGCAGCCTGCATAGACCCTCCCCCTTACTAGCTTTGCTGCCTATTGATGTTCCTGTCTCAATCATATAGAAAGTCACTGGTTGTCCATTAACCTCACAAGCTCTTGCTTGATGAGACATTTTGCTGCTGATTGTCTCTGGTGATGAAGATTCCCATAACGGCCAGGAGGCTGACAGGAAGCTCAAACACTGGGAGACGCTGCTTCACTCATTACAAAGCTTATAAATGCTTGTATGTAGAATTGTCATTTTTGTGCAATAAAATGTCCAACCATGCTGTACGGGTAGATGTGTATATCATGTATTTACAATCAATAAGTGCCTGATTTTAATGTTGTTTTTTTATTCAAATAGTACTGGGTTCAGGGATTTATTCTGCAATGACATTTAACATAAGATAGAATGTATGATAAACTGGCGTGCTCACACATACATTGAGGATTTTTAATCAATGATCCATTGTGTCTCAAAATCATATTATCAAGTGTAGCAGTCATTTGAGCTACTGGTGTTAAAATGCAGGTATGCAATCATTAATGAATGTAAGTTACTCTGGATAAAATTGCAAAAACCAAATGTAGTAATGTCATATTTTAATGCTGTGTTCCAAGAAGGCTGTGTCCTGAAGCAGGTTTTACCTCTTACACACCTGTTACATGCTAATACATAATGCTCTATAGCCCATTGAAACAAATACCAGAGCTTCATCATCTCTTGCTAACCTGTAAAGGGATGCTAACATTTCCTGCACAGCTCAATTGCAAACATGACTTGCCCCTGATTTACTGCTCAAATTGATTGCTAGAATATTACAATGTTTTTTCATGTAAACAATTCGATCCTGCTTTTGTTGAGATGGATTTAGCCATTAGCGAGACATTCTGTACAAATGTTTTTTTTGTTTCTACAATGCAAAACTACACTGATCAGCCATAACATGACCACCTGCCTAATATTGTGTAGGTCTCCCTTTTGCCACAAAAACAACCCTGACCCATCGAGTAATGGACTCCACTAGACCTGTGAAGGTGTGCTGTGGTATCTGGCACCAAGAGATTAGCAGCAGATCCTTTAAGACCTGTAATTTGCAGGGTGGGACCTCCATGGATGGAACTTGTTGGTCCAGCTCATCACACAGATGCTTCATTAGATTGAGATCTGGGGAATTTGGAGGCCAAGTCAACACTTTGAACTTGTTGTTGTGTTCCTCAAACCATTCCTGAAACATTTTTGCATTGTGCATTATCCTGCCATCAGGGAATACCATGTACATGGTCTACAATAAAGCTTAGGTAGGTGGTACATTTTAAAGTAACATCCACATGAATGGCAAGACCCAATGGTTCCCAGCAAGACATTGCCCAAAGCATCACACTGCCTCAACTGATTTGCTTTCTTCCCATAGTGCATCATGGTGCCATGTGTTCCCCAGGTAAGCTACGCACACCCACCCGGCCATCCACATCCTGTAAAATAAAATGTGATTCATCAGATCAGGCCACCTTCCATTGCTCTTCAATCCAGTTCTGATGCTCAAGTGCCCATTGTAGGCACTTTTGGCGGTAGACAGGGGTCAGCATGGGCACCCTGACTGGTCTGCGGCTACGCAGCCCCATCTGCAACAAACTGTAATGCACTGTGTGTTCTGACATCCTTCTATCAGAACCAGCATTACATTTTCAGCAATTTGAGTCCGTTGGATCGGAACACACGGGCCAGCCTTTGCTCCCAACATGCATCAATGAGCCTTGGCCGCCCATGGCCCTGTTGCTGGTTCACTGCTTTTCCTTGGACCACTTTTGATAGGTACTGACCACTGCAGACCTGAAACACCCTACAAGAGCTGCAGTTTGGAGATGCTCTGACCCAGTCATCTAGCAATCACAGTTTGGCCCTTGTCAATGTTGCTCAAATCCTTCCACTTCCACATTTGTCCTGCTTCTAACACATAAACTTTGAGGAAAATTAATATTTTTTTGCCTAATATCTCCCACCCACTGACAGGTGCCATACGAACGTGTTATTCACTTCACCTCTCAGTAGTCATAAGGCTGATCAGTGTATTTGTAGTAAAATAGTGAATCCTGAAGGACATATTTAAATGTGTGGTAACCTGCAGTACAGCGTTAGATTCTTCCTGTTTGTTGCAGATGTATTCTACTGTCTGAGTAGTAGAGAATAGGAAGATCTCAATGTGATACTCCTTGACTCCAAGAACACAATAGACCGGAGGGCCAGATTTCTCTGCCCTCTGACCTTATTCTCCAATTGGTTTTGAGAAGGAGACGATAATGGACACAAACTGATTCTATTTATTTAAGAGAAGAACACTCAGTCATCTAGAGCATTCTTAGTCTTAGCAACTTGTTTTGCGGCACTTTGCTGGGTGGAGTATGTACGATTCTGAATGCGTTGAACCATGCGTCGGCCGTAGAAGTCCCGATAGTCCGGCGGCAGCTGATCCAGAGTGTGTAACGCCCTCTCCAGTGCCTGAAGGGCCCGAGCGGCTGCCACGGGGTCCTTGTTTCCATAGGGGTCCTTTTTGTCATAACATTCTGCAGGAAGGTGGTGCCAGAAAACATTGATCCCAACGCCAAATTGTAACGCCAGCGTGTTATGAAACCAGAGGGCTGAAGAAAAGCAGAATATTGAACACAAGAGTAACTGAAGAGTTTTGATTCACAAGTAAGTTTTTAGAGTACACTTAAATATTGTTTTACACTTAAATCATTTTATCATTTAGTCTTTTCATACCAGGGATGAAGAGCACATCTCCAGGATCCAGCACACACTCATACCGCCGAGCCTTCACAAACTCTGGGAACCGCTCCAGGTCTGGCGAGTCGATGTCCAGAACCTCAGATTTGTCACCTTATACACAGATGTAAAAGTAAATGGATAAATATATACGTGAAGAGGAATTGCTTTGGCTACTGTAAATGTTTCCCAAGCTTACTGAACACTGCCAACTTCCCCACAGGCTAACAAGATAACAATTCCTGTACAGTGAAACATGCTGTATTTGTGAGTGCCTCTGCTATACAAACTCTACTTGAGCACCTTGCACAATAATAGTTGTTCTTATTTCTCCCACTGCTTGGGTAATAATAATAATAAATAGTATTATTATTATTATCACCATTAAATAAATTATACCTGAGGAAAATGCTCTAAATTAAGGAGGCTCTGTCAATTATTTTGCAATAATACAATTTTAAGTCATTCAAGTAAGCCAAAGTCACTTGATTTCATATCACATTTGCATGTCATGTCAAATCGATGTAATTAATTATATATAAAAGACGGCATTGGATTGTCTAAACAGCAATTGTGTGTTGAAGGTGGAATTGCAGGCAAAAGTTCTTAACACCTGCATCGTACTTGCATCAGTTCTTTAGTGGCACCACTTAAAGCTAAAGCATCCTGTGGGCTGTAGTGCACCACTTAAGAGCTAAAGCATCCTGGGGGCTGTAGGGCACTACTTAAAGCTAAAGCATCCTGGGGGCTGTAGTTCACCACTTAAAGCTAAAGCATCCTGGGGGCTGTAGTGCACCACTTAAGAGCTAAAGCATCCTGGGGGCTGTAGGGCACTACTTAAAGCTAAAGCATCCTGGGGGCTGTAGTGCACCATTTAAGAGCTAAAGCATCCTGGGGGCTGTAGTGCACCACTTAAGAGCTAAAGCATCCTGGGGGCTGTAGGGCACTACTTAAAGCTAAAGCATCCTGGGGGCTGTAGTTCACCACTTAAAGCTAAA
>JACXGM010013915.1:0-14017 GCA_016801145.1 Umbra pygmaea | reverse complement strand
TGAGTGTAACATAACAAAATGTGTGGAAATGTGGAAAAAAAATTGGAAAATACTTTTCGGATGCACTGTACACAGTAGGTAGTAGACGACAGTAAGTAATAGACAACAGTAATAGACTACAGTAAGTAGTAAATGACAGTAAGTCTATTGTGCGCTGCTTAGAAAACTTTACAATTCCCCCTAAACCTATCAGTGGGTGCCAGGATTTTAAAAGGCAAAAAAATATTGTTTTGATAAAAAATATGTATTAATTAGTCTAATTCGTTTCATGGTTAAATGCTCAGTGAGCCAACACATCCAACAAAACATCTCTTACCTAATTCAATTAATGTTTCCTGTGCACTCAAGTAGCCGTGTTTTACACCAGGTATAACCAGAATTTTGTTTTGGAATTACACTTTATTAAAGATTATATTTGTATTCAAATAAAAAGAATGAATAGAGATAACATTTGTTGCCTAGTAGCAGTTCACCGCCACATCATTATATGACCATGTGTTAATGATCTTCGCAAATAAAGCAATTCAAATTATTCGAATGTGCACCATTTTGAAGACACTCATCCAGAACAACGTATCGGAGCATCTGCACACAATCTCCATGCTCTATCCAAGTGAGCTACGGCTGGAGCTGCTAGGAACTCTGACTCTGAAAACTACATGGAGCGTTCTTCTGTTGTGCTACGAAAGATACATGAACTGTAACTCTTTGTTCTCAATTTCAATGAAATAAGTAAAACATTAAACCTCTCTCTGCTGGAAGCAGATTCACTCTTTCCCTTTTCTTGAAGAGGTATATCTATAAAATGTTCCTTCAACAATATGAGCAGTAGCTCGGTTTGGGGATTGGAAAGCCACATTGAGTGTAAGGGCGAGGTTCATCAAGAGAGCATATACTATCAGCATCAAGGAAACCCCTCTGCATCATCAATCATCTTCAATACTAATAGCAGCTATACTCAGAATTAATGCATTTCTCTGGCTGCCAATGCATTTTGTGTCTGCTGAATCAGACGAGCAAGGGGGTGAGGTGGAGAAGCATACGGGATCTGTGTGAAAGTCCAAAATGGCTCCCTCTTACATTTGAGTTATTTAGCCAATTCTCATATCTATAGTGATTTACATGCATTAGTGCTTAGTGGTGGCTACCCAAAGGTAGTGGGCTGTTGAGGGAACAGGGAGCCAATGAGGACGCACCCTGTATGAATAATTCCATTGTCATTGTCAGATAATGACTTTATTTTATGCATGGAATGGTTCTTAGATTAGACCTGGTCTGGGTCACACCAATCTGACTTCCTCCGCTAGAAGACATGTTTAATTTGGGATGAGGGAGTGGTTCAATACAGTGCAAACTCAGCCTTGTTATAACATTCCAATGGATGATTTCCACCCACTCAAGATAAAAGCCCCGGCATTGTCTTACAATTCAAATGGATGATTTCCACTCAGCCAGACGTTGCATCCTACTAAACCTTCCATCATAATGAAGACATTGTACATTCTCTGAAATGTGCCTTTTTGAAGTTGGAACATGAACATGGAATATTCTGTGTAGTAGTTTTGATGAGAAGTTTGCTGTCATTACCATCAGTCCAAATCAGCACCCTATTCCCTACAAAGTGCATTGCTTTAGACCAGTGTCCAGTGAGGAAAAGTGTGCCATTTTGGACATTTGTCTTTCTTCCTGTCAGTGATCTCTCTTAGAAATGTGATACTTTGTAGAATGCCACAAAAAGATGCGATACATTTATGTTTTAGCTCTACCCAGAATGGAATTATCATGCTGTTAGCCCTGAGGTGGTTAGCTTGTGTTATCTGTGTGTGTGTGTTTTACTTAACAGATCATATTAAGACCAGAGGCCCTATTTTAACGATCTAAGCGCACGGCGTGAAGCGCATGGTGCAGGTGCGCAATATGGCGTGTCCAAATCCTCTTTTGCTAGTTTGACGGCGGAAAAAAGGGTCCGTGCTCCAAGCACATGGTTTAAAAGGGTTCTACAGTACTTAGTGTCTTCATTAATTCATAGGTGCCCACACGGAAAAATCATGTAAAAAATATATGTACATATATATATAGGACTTCTCAACATATATGTACATATGTGTCCTGAATATGTTACTGAAATATATACTTGCACTTATATATACTTGCACTTCCCAAAATATGATAATACATTGCATAATATATATTTTAACATGTAATATATTATGTTAAGATAATGATATGTGTTTTTTTCAGTATTTTAAGCAGTTTTAAGTCTAAAACTTTGATGTGCGATATCTCCGGCTTTGATGAACCCACATAGACAATCTACCACTTATTATTTAGATAATTGAGTTAATTTTGATGATTTCTCCTTATACCGGACCTGTGAAGGCATTTTCAGTGTTGCTGGCAGACTCCCAGTGCATACACAAACCACTGCACCGCCCTTGACTGCTTGATATATGTCAATATATTTACAAATATTTAAGACATTAAAACATATTTAAAAACGGCCAAAATCAAATATGTAAATATATGTATGAAATATATGGCCATATAATAAATATATTTGTGTATGTTTAAAAAAAATATAGGTACATATTAAAAATATGTTTTTTCACAATATATGTCTATATATGATCCTTCCGTGTGGGTATGTTTTGGGCGTAACATGCAATAAAACCAATCCAAGTGTCATCTCCCATTCGCTTTAACAGCCAGGCGTGTTTGTACTTTGGCGCATTGCTATTATGATGGTGGATTTGCACCGTAGTATTTTTATTTTTAATCTTTTACATGTTTGTGTGCTGCTGCGCTTCCCTGTGTGTGTGTAACAAGCATAGTGTGCACGTGCTGTGCATACACCTAGGTGCATTTGACTAAGTTGATATTAAAATAACAAGTTGTGCCATTGACTTTAGACCAGGTTTTTGTTGATCACTTTCCGATGCCTCAAGATAGCAATACACCCAGAAGTATCCTGAACACACCTCCCTGTAAGACCAGCACGCCCATGGGCGCAAAGATGGGCGTAGGTGCATTTGCTATTTAAACGACTCGGCCGCTGGATGGGAAATTGACAACGGCATCGATGCTAAACTAGCAAAAACCCTTGCGTCGGGCTTTGCGCTGTGCTGGGTGCAAGATAGGGCCACAGAAGTTGACTATGTAGAATGCCACAAAAAGATGCATTACATTTATGTTTTAGCTCTACCCAGAATGGAATTACCATGCTGTTAGCCCTTTGATGGTTTTGTGTTTTCTGTGTGTGTGTGTGTTTTAATTTAACATAACATATTAAGACCAAGGGCCCTATTTTAACGATCTAAGCACACGGCGTGAAGTGCAATGCGCAGGTGCGTTTACAGCATGTCCAAATCTTCTTTTTAAGCAACAGGACAGTAATGTTTGACAAAAATGTCGATGTTAGACAATTTCTGTCTTCAGGATTAGGTTTAGGGTCAAAGTTACAATAAGGGTTAGGGTTACAATTTAGTGTCTTTCAGGTTCAGACATTATGGGTTAGGTTTACAGTTAGGTTTAGGCATTGGGGGAGGTTTAGGTTAGGTTAAGGTTAGGGTTAGGTTAAGGTAAAGTTAAGTAAAATGGATTTGTTTGTTTTCTGTTCCCTACAAGGTTTGCTGTACACAACAGTGTATGTGTGTGTGTTGGGGGTTATCCTGGTTTTACTGTACAAACGGGGACCAGAAGTGTGGAACAGGTGTTAGGAGTACATTTACTACAGGGTTTGGGTTAGAATTGGGGTAGGGTTAGGGTTAGGGTAAGGGTAAGGGTTAGGGTAAAGGTTTCAAGTTTCAGTATTGATGGGTGTCAGATGGCTCAGTGGTTAGGGAGTCAGACTTGTAGTAGGAAGGATATGGTACAATTCCTGACTCTGCCAAACTTGCATTGTGTCATTGAGCAAGGCACTTTACCCAACATTTCTCCAGATGGATGTCCCTCTATTCACTCTCAGTCACTCTGGATAAGAGCATCTGCTAAATGACTAAAATGTTAAATATTTAACTATACAAATTGTAATCTGTTCATTTTGTTAAAACCAGTAATGCACAAAAGTAAAAGAATGTTCCTATCCCCTTATTTTAAAGTGTTAGGTTTAGGCAAAGCTTTTCAATTAGGGTTTGAGTTACGATTAGTTAGGAATTATGAGATAGGTTTAGGTTTAGGAGTGATCAATAATAATATCAAAACCACGGATTTAAAAACCTGACATCTATAAAACTTTTAAATTTACATTTTGATTGCATTTTGAAGTAGGCCTAAAGGGAAGATGTTCATATCGAAACATACATCGTTTTTTAAGTCCTTGATTGGTTCGATAAGATTAGTAAAGGATTTCTCAAGGGAACCCGCTAAGCACGGGTGTCATTAGAATAGGCTTCCAGTGCTTTTAGCTGCACATCTTTTTGGTCTAGTCCCAGATCTTTTGATGGTCTAATATATCTAACCCGTTTATGAATTATAAAATAATTACCTGATTGCACTCCTGCTTTTCCCAAGATGAAGGTCTTTGCCTTGCTACACAAGGAAACTCAACTACAATGATTCATAGCACGTGAAAATGCACGTTTCACCACACTAATCAAAGGCAGCAGCAGCATCCATTGAACATGTGAGTTTACAGAGAGTTCCTACTTGAAATTCTTTGCAGGATGTCAGAATAGCCTTCCAGAGCTGCGGTTTTGTTGCAAACACCCTCCCACTCTCATAGATCTTTGCTTGAGGATGCTCCAAAGGTTCTCAATAGGGTTGAGGTCAGGGGAGGATGGGGGACACACCATGAGTTTCTCTCCTTTTATTCCCATAGCAGCCAATGACACAGAGGTATTATTTGTAGCATGATATGGTGCATTGTCAGGCATGGAAGAATGTGGTCAGTCAGAAGCTCTATATACTCCCCATGATTCCGGCCCAAAACATGACTCCGCCACCTCCTTGCTGACGTCGCAGCCTTATTGGGACATGGTGGCCGTCACCAACCATTCACTACTCCATCCATCTGGACCACCCAGAGTTGCATGGCACTCATCAGTAAACAAAACCTTTTGAAAATGAGTCTTCATGTATTTCTCGGCCCACTGCAACTGCTCCTGCTTGTAAGGTAGATCTGACAGAATGCAGGGCAAAAACAATGGCGCAGGTAACACATAGACCACCATAGCTGGGCAAATGATACTGTTCTAAAATGTACAAACAGATGTGCAGATGACAATGTCTGAACTGCCCAAAGGGATGTGATGAAGGCACTGGGGCATTAATGTGCAAATGAGGGAGGAGAGTCAGCATGTTCAGTGGTCTGATACCTCTGATGGTAATTCTTTAAGGCGGATCTCAAGTTTCAGAAATGTTTGAATTTGTTCCAGTTGTTGGCAGTGGCCAAAGGAGGTATGAGCATTTTGGAGTGACCATAGAGATGTATCTGCTTGATCGAAGGCTTTTAGGCGGGTGAGGCAATGACAACAAGTGAACTTAGGTACAGTGGGCTTTTGCCTAGTCAGGACTTGTAGATGATTTGATACCAGTGAGTTAGGTGCCAACTGTGTAATGTGGGCCAATAGCAGTGCAATAACAATGCAAAAGGTAACACTTGAGCAAAACTGTGCAAACTATATTGTGCAAGCAACGTACAAGGAATAAATGATTGTGCAGATGAGTATGTGCAAAACACGCCATGAGGCATGACTAAAACACCGGAGCATAAACGACCAAAGACAGTGTGAGATTAAGGGAGGAGAGTCAGAAAGTACAGTGGTCTGGCAGTAGCTCTGAGAGTCTTTAACCCTTCAAGGTCTAAAAGGTTTTAGGTCCGCCTGGCATATAGTTGACTTATTAGCCTCTAGAAAGGTCATACTTTGACCTACAGTGAAGTGCCTTATGGTTCTGGACTCAGCAGACCCATGGCTACAACATGGATGAATGAAATCCAACATCCTGGGTCATTGAATTTTATGATTTATTAAATATTTATCCCAGAAAGCTAAGAACGTATGTATATTTTGTTGTTTTTTATGTGTAAAAGCATGTAAACTATAATGAATAAGGCTTTGTATTACTTATTTTCAAGCCCCCAGGGCTCCTGGATTAGTGTGCAAAGTTTGGAGGCCATACAAACAAGTCAACATCAAAATGCTATACTCATTTCTAAGTAGATTTCTATACGTTTTTAAAACCCAGCTAAATTCCAACTCCAAAAATGGTTGTTTTATGCAGGATGATGTCCTATGTTATTGAAAAATGTGATATTTTGTCATTTTGACTTCCTACTTCCTGTCTGTGATATTTTTAGTCAAAAAGAAAGACCATCGTCGGCTTTGAGGCGCGATATCTCCGGCTGTGAGCCACCACTCATTATTTGCGTCTAATTCTCCCCTTTCCAACGCTACCAAGCTTTAGTTGCTAGCATGTACGGTTCGTGAGATAATCGCGTTAATCGACTTTGCAGGGTTAAAAGCTTTGGTGACAAAACGGATCGTGCTGTGGTGGACTACCACGTCATTATTTGGAGCGCAATGGAGAGAGGTAGAAATTCTTGAAAACGCGATAAAACAATAAAAGCATGAAATAATTCTGAAAATTGCCCAATAAGCAAAGCCTGTCTAGTCCCAAAATGTTTCCAGACACAGTACTGTCTCGTCACATAGCTAAACGTGATCAACCCATCCACTGAACAGGCCCTAAGTACTGTAGGATATGTTCCTACCTACTGTAGTGAAAATGCAATTCCAGTAGGCTACTTCATTACATTTACATTTTAGTAATTTAGCAGATGCTTTTAACTAGATTGACCTACACTATGTTCAGGGACATCCCCGGGAGCAACTTTAGGGTTAAATGCTTTGCCCAAGGACACAACGACATATAGCTGGAAAGCATGCACCCTGACATGTCACGCTCGAGTGACTCGTGTGTTTGTCAGGCATCTGTGAATCACAGTTGAATAGTTTAGGAATGTGTTACCTCCCAGGCCTGTATCAACGTAAGGCTCTTGTTGAATGAGATGTGTGATAAGAACCAGGAAGAAGCACATGTCTCTATCCCACACCTCCTCAGGGGTTGCTAGAGAGAAAAGGCTTAAGGAGAATTGGACTATCAACCCTTGAGGGTGTTTGGAAATGAAAGTTTCTCCTGCCTCACAACAGATTCAATCTTTGACACTGCATTAAGATGAGAGCGTGTTGTCAAACAAACGTAATGCCACAATGTCGTAAGAACGTGTCAAGTTAAAAATTCCCCTTTTCTGACCAATATTTTAATATACTGTCTTTGAGGATTACATGGTGAAAATGGATTATTCCAAATGTTTAGAAGGTGATAGAAGCTTATTCCACATCATAAATATCGGCACATTTTCCCATATGCTTTAGTGAGTTCACGATAATAGGATTATGTTTAAAATATTTCAGCCCACAGGCCAACACACATTCCAAGTCCAGAAGCAACACGCTTGTATCTTCAGCTCTAACCCAATCTATTTTTTTGTCATAGAAAGTGAGCTGAGGTGCCCACGATGTCATAACAGGAAGTCCACTGCATCCTGCCTTCCTGTATGTGGTAGATACAGTACATTAATATGGATTTAGTCCTGTATATGGTAGATACAGTACATTAATATGGATTCTAGTCCTGTATATGGTAGATACAGTACATTAATATTGATTCTAGTCCTGTATGTGGTAGATACAGTACATTAATATGGATTCTAGTCCTGTATATGGTAGATACAGTACATTAATATGGATTCTAGTCCTGTATGTGGTAGATACAGTACATTAATATGGATTCTAGTCCTGTATGTGGTAGATACAGTACATTAATATGGATTCTAGTCCTGTATGTGGTAGATACAGTACATTAATATGGATTCTAGTCCTGTATGTGGTAGATACAGTACATTAATATGGATTCTAGTCCTGTATGTGGTAGATACAGTACATTAATATGGATTCGACACCCATGACAATGAGGATCCATTTCCAAAGACATTAGCCCAGGTAGGGCATTCAATTCCCATCTCTTTAAATAATTTTTTACTTACTTTTAATAAATATTCCTAGATATTTCAGGAGATGCGTATGACAATTTCCACTTAAATAATTTTCCATAGTCAACGTTATGCATTTAGCAACATCTAAACATTTAGCTACATTTCCGTTATATCCAATTCAACTTAAACAATTATGCTGAAACAAAAAATTCAAATAAAGCTTTCTCAAGGTTTCAGACAGAATAATACTGCATGCTTTCTGCATACAAAGAGATAGCATGCCATTTGATAAAGATTGATTGAATAAAATAATGCAATATAATTATGGTTCGGTTAGCAAATATGAATACATGTAAATAGATCCTGGAGGGCACTCTTATTGTTCCTCTAAATCCTGTGTAATCCCTGTTTTTATCCAACATGAAATCTTTTCAACACAGTGATCAAGAAGATTCATTACACTTTATCAAATTTGTTTGTGGCATTAAACTAAACATAATTCATGCTTGAAAACACGCAAGGTGTTAAGAGACACAATGCCTTCATCAGTTCAGTACAAATGTTATGGACAGACAGCTTAAGAACACGCGTGCTGCATGACAAGCCTACATTTACATAATTACATGTTAGCAAATATACTTCCATAAAAAATGTCACATTGGACAGCTCAGTATATGTCGCATTTAATTGTGATATAATAGCTGCTTCTGTTGCCTCATCAGAGTTGATTTAATCTCGCTCTACTAGTAAATGTGCATATGGCCATAGAGAGAGAGAGAGCCGGCCTGTTCATTGTTGTCACTTTAACAAATGCTTACCGTCTTATTACTTAAAGTTGCAGTTTTGCCCTTGCCTGTAAACTCACATTTTCCATCGATAAACTACGTGATTTGAAGCTAATTTGCTGATAGCTGTGGTTTATGCAAGCAATACGGCACAAGCACTCAGGATTCATATCACAATCAAATCAGTATTCTAATTGTGATGTTAACTAGTTTGCATTTTGTGTTATTTTGCCAGTAGCACCACCTGTGACATATTGATCATAAACCACACCCTTAGTGCCCTATTGATTATACCATATAGGTGTACTGTAGCTATAACCTATTGATTAAGTATTGGCCTATTGAAGCTATAGACTGGGTCATAAATTTGGCCCAGACTTTGGATGGAGCGGCCTGCAGGGGGGGGGTGCACGAGCTGGATGTGTCGCTCCCAGCATCTGTTATTCACTCTGGGTTTGTCCTCATCTAAATATAGAGGAACTTTCTCTCTCTCTCGATTTGACGGCCGGGCCAGAGCGCAGTTTTGCGCTCCTGCGGATGCAACAGCCAGTCCATTTCAGCCTACTGACTCCTGTTTTAATACGTCCAGGAGTGTAACTGGGTGACCGGCTGTCAAAGTAAAACATGACGGCCCGTTCGGTCAGGATTGGACCGGCCGTTCGGGAAAACTCCCGACCCTCCCGATGGCCAGTCCGTCCCTGGTCGTGGTCAAAAGTTTTGAGAATGCACAAGTATTGGTCTCCATAAAGTTAGCTGCTTCAGTGTTTTTACATCTTTGTCAGTAGTTGCAATAGTACACAGAAGTTTAATTTTAAGTATTCCAAGTTTATGCAAAGAGTCAATATTTTTTTTGTTAACCCTTCTATTTCAAGAACTCTGCAATCCGGCCCGGCATGCTGTCAATTAACGTCTGGGCCACATCCTGAATGATGGCAGCCCATTCTTGCATGATCAATGCTTGGAGTTTGTCAGAAGTTGTGGGGTTTTGTTTGTGAACCCACATCTTGAGGATTGATTACATTTTTTCAATGGGATTAAGGTCTGGGAAGTTTCCTGGCCATGGACCCAATACGTAGATGTTTTGTTCCCCATTTTGTTCACTTTTGTCTTATAGCAACATGCTCCATCATGCTGGAAAAGGCATTGGTAGTCATGGAAGGTTGGGAGAAGTTGCTCTTGGAGGATGTGTTGGAACCATTCTTTATTCATGGCTGTGTTCTTTGGCAAAATTGTGAATGAGCCCACTGCCTTGGCTGAGAAGCAACCCCATACATGAATGGTCTCAGGATGCTTTACTGTTGGCATGACACAGGACTGATGGTAGTGCTCACCTTGTCTTCTCCGGTCAAGGTGGTTTCCAGATGGCCCAAAAAATCGAAAAGGGGATTCATCAAAGAAAATTACTCTACCCTAGTCCTCAGCAGTCCAATCCCTGTACATTTTGCAGAGTATCAGTCTGTCCCTGATGTTTTTCCTGGAGAGGTGTCTTCTTTTCTGCCCTTCTTGACACCAGGCCTTCCTCCAAAAGTCTTCACCTCACTATGCATGCAGATGCACTCACACCTGCCTGCTGCCATTCCTGGGCAAGCTCTTCACTGGTGGTGCCCCGATCCCACAGCCTAATCAATTTTACGAGACGTAAAATTTATTACATTGTATTTGTCTGCCACTCTGTAGATCAACTATAATTTGATCTACCTCTAAATCTCAGATTTCTTTGCACTAATTGTACATTTACGTACATCTTCCTCTTTCAATTTTGACTGTATTTTTTATCTTTCTTCCTTACTCTACCATTTGTGTAATTCTTGTGTATTTGTATTTGTGTGTAACACTGTCTGTACTTGAACCTTTTTGCTTTATCTTGGCCAGGTCGCCGTTTTAAATGAGAAATTGTTCTCAACGTGCCCACCTGGTTAAATAAAGGTTAAATAAAAAAAATAAAAAAATCTCTATTTCCTTCAAAAAATAATCTAGGTAGGTATACAGTAATTCTGTGTTTATAGCTCATGCAATTTGGGAATAATAGACATAGTTGTCAATTTATGTCTATTCAGCAGCATTTTACTTATTTAGGTTTATTAGGTCTTAATCTATATATGCATATATAAGTAATGTATGCATGCTTCATACTTACCAAATAAAAAATACTGATTAACAGGTAAAAAATACCCATAGCCAATTATAATAGAAATGTCACGCTGAACTTCTATGAGTTCTTTCAGAGAATCAGCTGCAAGCCAGACCTGATGACATTTCACATGTCCATCAGACTTTGTAGGAAATAGGTGAATTAAGCTGCCTAGAAATAGGAAGTCAATTCAGCTGCCTCGTTACAGTAAACAAACTAATAATCTTATGCGCTCAATGTCTTTCAGATTGATAACGTTGTCTCGTTAGGTCAAACCAATGTCTGGAGGTTTTTCTCATCTGTCCCACAGGCCCCCTGTGGATGAACTCAAATAGTTAAAAGATTCAGATCGTTGAAAAATCCATTCACTGTGTGCTATAAACTAACATGCTATTTTGAGGCTTAAATGTATTAATTGACATGAAGAATCTCTTCTCTATTATAAATATTTAGCTGCTTATAGCAAGCTGGTCAGTGCCATAAGCAGACTGAAGACGTAAGTCAACCCCAGTAATTGGATGTTGTAACAGGGAGAAACACATGGACACAAAACAAGGGTTTATGGTCCTGGAGGCTGCTTTAGCGTCATTCATACAGGTGGTGTAGGCGGAAGTGGCAGTAGCAGGTTTCTGGGGCGGACTACCGAGGAGGAGGTCAAAATGGACGTGTTGTCCTCATTCTGCCTTCTGAACTCTCCTTTTTATCTTGTTCTCTTACCCTTTTCTTACCCTTCTCTTACCCTTCTCTTACCCTTCTCTTACCCTTCTCTTACCCTTCTCTTACCCTAACCTTAACCAACACATTGGCTGTGTGACAATATTGTAATTGTTCTTTATAATGACTCCAGTTTTAACACTTCAAAACAAATACTGTACATTGACACAAAACCTCATCTGTTTACAGGATATGGTGAAAGTACATTTTAAACAAAGAATAGAACCATTAAAATGTAGTTATGTATGAATTAAGAAAACATTTTTCCACAGATAGCAATTATGAAGTCATTACCACACACACACACAATGCACACACGCTAAAGGCAAAGATACAGAAACAGCCTCAGGGCTACTAATGATGACTCAGTTCGAAAGAAGTAATTTTCTACCTCTACACTACCGTGGGAGACTACCCAAGTAGCTAAATAATACAGCAAAATATTGTTCCAGTATGTAAATAAAGCTAAACATCCCATTGCTTATTTATCTTTGATGAAAGTTATAGAACTCGTCTCTCTCTGTTGTAGGAAGAGAACTACGTTCTCCAGCTTTTTCTGAAATACTTGTTAATGATTGCCTAGGAGTGATTTTATAACGGGAATTAAAATCTGACATGTGACATTTGCCAATGCATTGTCCATTATTTCCAATTTGCAGAACATTGACATTTATTCCTTCCTTACTTCAACCATTAAACTTTCAGCATATATGAGATATAGAATGAGATTTAAACAACACACCACAAGTTCTAAACTTTATATAGGAATTGGGTTCTGTTTTTTTGCTGAAAATCAGGTTTGGGAAGAAACTGATTACAAATAATCTGATTATAGTAATCATTTGTTTTTATCAACCAGAGTTAAAGATGAAGAAGATACTTACCGAGCAGAGTTAGAGATTATGAGGGTATTATTTAACTAGATTTAGAGAAGATGAAGGTATTCATTAACCAGAGTTAGAGATGATGAAGGTATTTATCAACCAGAGTTAGAGATGATGAAGATACTTATCATCCAGAGTTAGAGATGACGAAGGTATTAATTAACCAGAGTTAAAGATGATGAAGGTATTAATTAACCAGAGTTAAAGATGATGAAGATACTAATCAACCAGAGTTAGAGATGATGAAATTATTAATCAACCAGAGTTAGAGATGAAGGTATGAATCAACCAGAGTTAGAGATGATGATGTTATTAATCAACCAGAGTTAGAGATGATGAAGGTACTTATCAACCAGAGTTAGAGATGATGAAGGTACACTGATCTCAAATCATCTGTTGAGCACTAACACTCTCTGGTCACCTTATGCTCTCTACATCCGATGTAGCAGAATTCAAATGCACCTTTAAAAGCAATTTTCCATGCCAATTCTATAATATTTACTACTTCTAGTGTTGTACATTTTCCAGACCACTGTTCAGTACATAGCGTTTTATTATTATTATTATTATTACTATTATTATTATTACTATTGTCATTACTATTTTAAAATTCTTATATTGTTGTAATTCTTGTTTTTAAGCCCACTGCATAGAATCGCCGAGCCATGTCAAAAAGAATTTCTCTGCATAGGATGATGTATGTTATTCAATGCATATGATAAATAAATAAATAAATAAACCACTATAAACCACTTATCAACCAGAGTTAGAGATGATGAAGATACTTATCATCCAGAGTTAGAGATGATGAAGATACTTATCAACCAGAGTTAGAGATGATGAAGATACTTATCAACCAGAGTTAGAGATGATGAAGTTATTAATCAACCAGAGTTAGAGATGATGAAGGTACTTATCAACCAAAGTTAAAGATGATGAAGATACTTATCAACCAGAGTTAGAGATATTGAAGGTACTTATCAAACAGAGGTAGAGATGAGGAAGATACTTATCAACCAGAGTTAGAGATGATGAAGGTATTTTTCAGCCAGAGTTAGAGATGATGAAGATACTTATCAAGCAGAGTTAGAGATGATGAAGGTAATTATCAACCTGAGTTAAGGATGATGAAGGTACATATCAACCAGAGTTAGAGATGATGAAGTTATTGATCAACCAAAGTTAGAGATGATGAAGGTACTTATCAACCAGAGGTAGAGATGAGGAAGATACTTATCAACCAGAGATAGAAATGATGAAGGTATTAATCAACCAGAGTTGGAGATGAGGAAGATACTTATCAACCAGAGTTAGAGATGATGAAGGTATTTATCAACCAGGGTTAGAGATGATGAAGGTAATTATCAACCTGAGTTAGAGATAATGAAGATACTTATCAACTAGAGTTAGAGATGATGAAGATACTTATCAACTAGAGTTAGAGATGATGAAGATACTTATCAACCAGAGTTAGAGATGATGAAGATACTTATCAACTACAGTTAGAGAT